>JAKTRY010000081.1:0-55043 GCA_030579935.1 Ambrosiozyma cicatricosa | reverse complement strand
AATTACCTCGTGTCTTCAAGTTGATGGCCGAAGGTAAGATTTTGGGTAGATACGTCTTGGATACCACAAAATAGATAATTTCACTTCCAACCTACTATTTATTTTTTTACTATAACGCTTTATATGAACTTTTATGATAAATTTTGATTTTTTGAATTAGCAAACGTAGTGTAGTAATAGTTCTTCGTCTACTATATTAGTAGAAAGACAATTCCAACCAGATTATAGGTTTCTCAACAAATTGGTGTAATTTATTCGGTTTCGAAAAATTGGACAAGTTTATAGAAGATAAACTGCACAAACTGAATTAATGGCGTGATGGATTGGATCATTTGTCATCCATATTCAATGATCATCATCAATTACTCAAACACCGCTGCCCCATTCTTCATTTTGACACATCCAGTATTTAACGCAACCTGTAAAATTGCAATATTCACGACTACAAGTGCTCTTAACACCGATCTTATAAGTTTGAGAGCTCTTTATCGAGAGCTTATACTATAGTAGTGTCGATAAGTGTCTCTCTCATGACACCGGATTATATGTAGAGAGATCTGGAGCTAGCTTAATAGCTGGCGAGTTTCGTTTTTATGGTATCTTAACTTTACAGGCTGTGTAACAATTTAAGAGAGCGTTCAGCGCGCCATTATTCATTCAGGGCTAGAGCAAAAAAAACTTAATTCGAGACGAGAAACCGACGCGTCTAATAAAGGGAGTGCAGCACTCAATTTCCCTAAATCCTGATCAAGTGAGTCTGGAGTCAGCTTAAGAAATGTCAGTATTCAATGACTATACTGTGATCTGAAAGCAACATCTATTGACAACGATTAATCAATTACTTATTTGAGGTCCAGTTGAAGATCTAATTTGATTACCTCACCGAAGGCCAAAAACAGAGATAACAACAGCGATCAATCACCGGATATATACAATCGAGACAATTTAAACTCAGGAACCTCAATAAAAAGAATGTCAACCATACCAACACCACCACAAGGAAGAAGAGGAGGAAGTAACCTTTCAGGAGCCTTACCAATAACAACATCCAACCAACTACCTGAATTCAACAAACTTAAAGATCCGGAAGACTCAACTTTTGTGTCTGTGTTCAAGCATTTATTCAGATACTCCACACCAACACTTGTCTTCTACGGACCATTAGCACCAGCACATGATGCCCTATTGGCAAGGTCAATTTTAGCCACTATTGAATTCAGTTTTGGTTTAGCATTTATTGCAGGAGGTTCATTCCGTAAATTACCACCACAGTTTACAAGAGGTCAAAAATTCTTCAAAAGATTTTTGCCTATCTCTTCAGGTATCTTATTGTCAACTGATGCACTTGAAGAGATTAGAAACGATATGATACCTAAGCAAAACCCATTATACATTGAGATTAAAATGGCTAGAAATATCCAACAGGCGATGGGTAAAGGTAGAGGTTCATACTGGTTCGGACCTGAGAATTTTTGTCCTATGGATACTGTTAAATACGTTAAGATGGGTCATGTTATGAAAAGTTATAAAGAAGCTGTTGAACAGTATAACGAGCATGAGATCACTATTTCTCAACAAGAAGTTCATGATGCTTTCAGTAAAGAACTGAAAGCCAAGAATGAAGGCTTATGTTTAGCTGCTCGTGTGAATCGTATCATTGAATCTCAAGATGTTGCACATGATCTAGGAGTTAAGGCTAGAGATGATGCTAAAGCTTGGTTTTCACCATTTGATTATAAGACAGTAGCATTGAATAGAAAAGGTGGTGTTTATTTAGAATGGCAACGTTGTCATCCTTGGGAGATTTTGAATTTTGCCACTTTGAATAATTTTTTGAATTATGAGTTTGAGTTTCCTGCCCTGACTGAACAAGAAATTGCTCAACAGAAAGAAACTGCTGAGAAGGCAAATGTTAAGGATGATACTAGTTTAGTCGAGACAGGTGGAGATGATGGTGATAGTGTCGTTGTGTGATACAATTGAAATTTCATGGTTTAGTGATTGACTCAGAAACCTGTACTTGAGTTAACTTTATTTATTCTTCTTCATATATTCGAGATTATAGCCTTGTTTATAGAAAATCAAACTGAAACATATAATTACTTTGCGATATTCAAACACGAAAAAACAAACAAAAACAAAAATAAAAATAAGGAAAACACGAGTTCTAACAGTTACATGTATAGTATAAAATGGTAGGGCGAGGAAAGCAAAACAAACTAATAAAAAAAGGTACAAATAAAAATGCTGGCAATATTAATCTATCTGAAAGAAGACTGAACAGAAAAGGGAAAAAAATAACGACGAGAGAGACGAAAATTAAATAAAACAAATCAATAACGCAAGAGAGCCATTAACAGCAAACGATAGACAAAACAGAATGATTAGTGTACAACAACGGTTTCTGGCCATACTTTCAAGAAAGCCTCTATAACACTCAACCGAACAACACCCAACGAACTAATCAAGCAAAACAAAGTTTATACTTACCATTGACGTCTGTTACCAAGAGGAGCAGAGTTTGAACCAGATTGGTATCTGTTACCACCCCAACCACCTCTACCACCTCTACCTCTACCTCTGCCTCTACCTCTACCGTAACCTCTTCCACCACCGTAACCGTTACCAAAACCTTTCTTATCCAAAGCAGACAATTCTGGTGGAATTTCTTGCTTGGCTTCCTTAAGAATGATAATCAAATCATGAGCTTGATTGGCATTTTCTGTTGTGAAAAGTGTGATAGCTGTACCCTTTTCACCAGCTCTACCTGTTCTACCAATTCTGTGAACGTAATCTTCAACGTTACCTGGCATATCGTGGTTAATGACACATGTGACACCCTTGACATCTGTTGTAATTAAAATCATGAGGATGAATGTAGTGTTAGTAAGTTTTGTGCTTTTATTGAAAGTAAGCAACTCAAGAAAATAATCATTTGAAAACAAATCTGGGATTTGTCCTGATTTGATTTGATTTGGTCTACTTGAAGCAGGGGGCAAAAACGAAACAAATTACAAGACGTATTAAGCTACACCAATTATAGGCAATCAACAGTGATTGAATATGTCATATTTTTTTCATTAACAGATAAGCTATGTATGAATTTGAAAGGGAAGCAAAATCAAAGAGTTTCGGTAAAAAAACTCAAAGATCGCCTTCATCAAGTAGTCATCAAAAAAAGAAACAAAGAAAAGGCATGGCCGCAATAATTAAACAAACTCATTATTGCTCATGAAAGACGTTGTTGTGTCAGGATCACTTCTTCAAATCACAATGTATTTGTGCATGTTTTATCCGTCAAATCCCACTCCATTTTATCCCACGAGAGAAGATGAAATACCCAGCCCATTTCTTGATCTTCTCCTAAACATGAAATTTGAAGTAAGTAAATCTTAACACATTGATATCTCCAACCCATACGAATGCCTTCTAGTTGTTTATAATCTTTCTTCTAAATACTGAATTATCAAAACACGAGATCTTGAAAAAAACTCAATAACTCTCAATTTCATACAGTTTGTATCTGCTTCAAGTAACATATTCAATGGAGAGATCCATTTGAATTACCAATCGAATCTCTCTCAATATAGTTAACCATATAATCGGTAGTTACTCAAAAGAGTAGACGTCTCGATGATCTGATCATTGCCAAAACGAATGAAAGGGAAACCCAAGCCAAGCAAAAATTGGTTCATGAATCACTGTATCTTCGCAAATTGCTTGCTTGATCATTAACCATGAATCATGATTCCTCTTTCACTGAAATGACAATTCTTTTTGCTAAAATGTCCAACAAATCCCCATACAATCTTCTCAAGTTAGTAAAAAACAAATGGAATGATAAAAAATGTTAAAAAGAAACATACCAATACCTCTAGCAGCAACATCAGTGGCAACCATAATTGGTGATTTACCAGATCTGAATTCACTCAAAACCCAATCTCTTTCTCTTTGTTCCTTGTCACCGTGAATGGCAAGTGCAGGCCAACCTTCGGATCTCAAGTATGAAGTGATATCATCACAAGTTCTCTTAGTAGAGGCGAAAACAATAACCTTTGAAGCTTGATCTTGCATTTGTTCTTCCAAGTAGTGACACAACTTGTCTCTCTTTTCGTAATCAGTGACAACTTCAATGATTTGCTTAATGGTATGGGAAGCGGACAATTCCATGGAACCAATGTTAACTTGAATGTAATCGTTCAAGTAATCTCTAGCCAAACCTTGAACAGACTTAGGCCAAGTGGCAGACCACATCAAAGTTTGTCTATCTGGTCTAATTTGATCGACAATCTTTCTAATTTGAGGTTCGAAACCCATATCCAACATTCTATCAGCTTCATCCAAAACCAAATAGGTGACTCTTCTCAAGTTAGTCTTACCTGATTCCAACATATCCAACAATCTACCAGGAGTAGCAATACAGATTTCAACACCTCTAGCCAAATCTCTAATCTGTTGGCCTCTTGGAACACCACCATAGACACAAGTATTTCTAATTCTTGAAGACTTACCAAACTTGCTACATTCTTTTTGAATTTGAACGGCCAATTCTCTAGTTGGAGCCAAAACCAACACAATTGGACCATCACCTGGTTGCAACAATGGTTGAGCATTGATATGGACAATGGCTGGCAAACAGTAAGACAAGGTCTTACCGGAACCAGTGGCGGCAATACCAACCATATCTCTACCAGACAAAGCCATAGGCCAACCTTGACATTGAATGGCAGTAGGATGAGCGAAACCTTCAGCCTTAACTTCTTGCAAGACATAGTTTGGGAAACCAGCTTCATCGAAATCAGTGATTGGTCTAGGAATATCAGTACCTGCAATAGTCATATCATGTTTTTTTCTATATTCAGCAACTTCAGAATCTGATCTTGCAGCAACTTTAGGATCTTCAGTGTAGAAATTTTTTTCAAATTTAGGTAATGAATCCAAATCCCAGTTTTGTTTTTGTAAAGAAGAACCTAATTCAGGACCATCTCTACCAAAACCACCACCCCTACCACCGAAATCATCTTGACCTCTGTAACTTCCATGACGTTCATCTCTACCGAATCTTGATCTGTCTTGTCCACCGAAGGATCTGGCTGGACCTCTGTTGTTGTTCATATAAGACATTGCAATTGTGTTCTGCTGTGTGAGTTCGACTGTGTAGTGAGAACTTGGAAACTTGTTGTTGTCTGGTAGGTGGCAAAAAAGAGGAAAAGGGGAAAGAGGAAACACAGAGAGAGGGTTTTTTTTAAAGGGAAAAGGTGGATGGCCACATATATAACAAAAAAAAATTTTCCTATCTGGTTTGATCGCGCCTGCAAATTTTATCAGAAAAAAATAAAAAATGTAAGCAAGCGGCGTGAAAATTCAAAATTGTTGGGACACGACTGTTCTTGAAATTATTTCTGTTCACGTGTTTGATCTAGTATACCTCATTTTCGTCAATGAATATACCCAAAAGTTCAGGATATCAATTGAATTTTACATATAGTTGATCAATTGAAACGAAATCCAAACCATTAGTTTTCACAAAATATCAAAAAGATCATTGAATTGGTCAGGTTTTCTCTCACTTCGATTACTAATATTTTTCAATGTTGATCAATGATCACAACATCATTAAATCTATAATAAACATTTGAGAAATTTTAAATTAAATATTAACACAAAGAAGAGGGATATGTGTAATCAAGAAGAATGAAAAAACTTCTAAATTCAATCTAGTATACATGGGGATCAGAAACAAAAAAAAAATGCAAGAAAAGTCAAAGCCAACTCAACGAATCAACCCAAGGACCTAAGATGGACCTAACCTAAGGTTCTTCAGTACCATAATCTCTCTGGGTAATCTTAGTGGAGAACTCTTCCTCAACATGGATACAAACCCTAACCAAATCATCCAACCCTTGATGAAGAGCCTGAACGGCAGTGATATCACCATAAGTTTGAATTCTAATATTTAATTTAGCTTCAGAAGGATGAGGTATAGAATAACCACAAAACTCAACATTCGGGTTCTTCATTATTATGTATCTTAAAGCATTACCCAATGTGTGATCTTCATCGATGATTTGAAAAGATGCTGCTGTTCCATCATCTGATGCTCCTGGTAATAGCTTGATTTTTTCTAAATCTAGTCCTTCTCCTTCATCCATTTCTTGGTCTTGGTCTTCTGGTTGTTCTTCATTTGTTGGCAGCTGTTGTTGGGTTGGTTGCTCAGGTTGTGCTAGTTCACTCATTTTTGGTTATATGCTTAGTATTGTGGGGGAATTGATGTTTTGTATAGGTTTTTGAATAATCCATTTATCATGGCCTGCAATGAGCTTGAAAATCCATGCCATGGTATAAAAAAAACAGAATAAAATTTTAGGTGCACGTGTGAAGAATGGCAGATATGAGAGCTTGTGTAGTAACGAGTTGCGCAGTAGCAACCTTATGAGGGAGAGAGGCTGGTGACTGGGGTGGCTGGTGAAAATGAATCTGCAGCCTGCACACTCTGCACAGCCTCAACCCTCAATAGCTCATGGCCTCCAAAGTTCAAAGTTCTTGAAGTTCATGATGCAGGCAGGCAGGCATCACATCACTATCAGAAGCATATGTACTGCAGTCTGCACTTTGTGCAAATTGTTGCATTAAGATGCGTATATAATATGCAATTACTGAAATGGCAGCTGTTAGCCGGTCTCCAGATGACAAAAGGATATTACGTTGAAATTGAAATTGTAGGTATTTCCCACTGCGCAAAGAGGTAACTTTTGTGGAAACTTGCCATCTAGATTCCATTCATGATTTTGTATAACTGAATCAGGTATGACAAGTGACAAATAACAAGCTTGACAAACTGACAAGTCAAGTTAGCAGGACCATATCATGTCATGCCATATCATGTCATATGTCATGCCATGTCATGTCATGACTCACCTGTGAAAGTGTTGCATATTAATTAGAATTTTCCAGCTCAGCTCTTTGAAATATTGCAACGTTTAATATATTACGACAGCCATAACTCGGTACGGTACTCGAGACTCGAGACATGGTGGAAGTGAAAAGTGTAAGTCTTTACAAGTGTAAAACCAGAAAACACGAAAACAAGAAATAACAATAACAGCTATAGGTATTAGGGAGGTAGCAATAATCAGTTAATCGAGGTCCATGCTCCATGGAGGCCATCTTCCAAGACTTGCTTATTAAGCTAGGTTTCATCGATGATCGATCTCTCTCGAGTCTAGTTCCTGTTCCGGTGCATCCATTTGCCGTAGACGGTGGTACATACTACCTACTACCAACCACATGCATGTACACTTACATATAGGAGATACAGGTATTAGGCACAGCATAGCTATGACTACTACGTATACTAGGTATGTGACGGGAGCTTCGAAGTAGTTGGAAGTTGGAAGGGTATCTGGATCGGGATGACTGCTGCTCAGGTGGCTGCAATGCAAGAATTAAATGGGGGCAAACTAAAAGGACACTCTGGATTTCGACAAGTTGAAATTTTGGCGATTGTTGGAATCGTTAGCTGTTTGTATGGTTCGCAGGGTCGCAGGTTCGAGGGGCCGGCCTGCGCTAGCGTGGTTTTACTTTTTGTTTTCATTTTGCATTTTGCATTTCGAGAAGAATTAGAGTGGTTAAAGTTTTTGACATTTCATTTAGCTTAGCTTGTGATTGATATCGTGCTTGTTAACTCTGAACTCTGAGAGTAGATTCATTACTTAAGTTGTGTCCATCAGTTACACAACTACTACTACCACCACTACAACCACAACCACAACCACCACTACAACCACAACCACCATTCATATAGCAGTGAACACATAACTCTGATACAGCAACCGTAGAACCAACAACAACTGCCCACCGATCATCGCTTTTTCTCTTCCCACAAAACAGATTGCCGTCTTAAGTTCACTGTCAACTCATCTCTGTGACTCTCTCAAAAGAAACTTCTGTCAACTAAAAGGATCATCACCCTTCCCTTTACTTATTCCAATTCCTTCTTTTCTTGGTCTAACCTTTATCAAAAGAAAGAACCTATTCAATCTTCAATCTTCGACAATCGATCATCCTTCACTTACCATCTATCATATAAATTTCAACTACGATCCAAAGATCCTATCCCATTCACAACAACTGCAACTTCCTAGATAAAGATAATTTGTCCCATTTCCCTCTTTATCGAAAGGATCACAAGGTCTGCATTTCTGTAATTGTTCCATCACTTTGCTATAACCTTCATCTTCTTTTTATCTTGTGTTCTTCTTGATCATTCATTTGGTCCGTCTTTACTTTATCGCACTATATCAAATACCCCTTCCCTTTCTACCTCAATTCCCCTATTTCGCTTTGACTTTTGAAAGACAAAAGGATAACATTGAACAATTCATTTGTCTTCCCCCATTTTCTTCTTATTCTAACTTGGCTGATCAATCATGGCTGAACCAACACAACGTCCAGACCCAACAAGCCATCCCTCATCAAATGTCAATGACCAGGTTTCTCACAATTCATTCCCACCAAAATTAAGTGCCGTTGCCGAAGACCCAGGTTTTAATTTTTCATCAAGACGAAATTCTTTCCTGTTGGGTGGCCCCACATCAACAGTAGGCGGTGCACCAAATGACTATCATCCATTACCATCAAGTGATTCAGCAAACCATAATGGGTCTCTGGCTAACATTACAAGCATATTCCCAAGACAAGACTCAATTTTCTACCCTAGGTTTTCATTCGATGCTGGACCTGGACCTGGTGCGGGACCAAGTGGTTCTTCATTTGTTGGTGCACATGGTGGTGGTTCTTCATCATCAGCTCCAAATATGGGCCATCAGTCAAACCAAGAAGGGTTCGCTTATAACAATGACATGCAAAGAGAGTATTCGTTTATGTTCCCTCCTGGTTCCCATGGTTCTATCTCCAACGGTAGTGGTAATGCTGGAAATTTCTATCATCCTTTTCCTTCGGATAGATTACAAAGCATACAAGGTGGTCCCACGGATAATTTGTTTGCTAGAAGACAAAGTGAACAACTGGAGCCATTTGTGCCTCAAACTGGTGGTGCTGGTCAACTTGGAGGAGTTGGAGGTATAAGATCAAGACAAAATTCACATTTTTATAAAGGTCGAATCCCTTCAATTTCTCAAGGTTCATCTGGCCCTGGTGCTGATGGTTTACCTAATGATTTTGATTTTCTGAAAAGAGACTCAGTTAACAGAATCTTTGATACCCAAAGTGACCTATATGATTCCATTCCTCAAACTGCCGAACAACAACAGCAATTTCAGCAACAACAGCAGCAGCCACAACATCAACAACAACAATCTGGAAAGCAACAATTACAACAACCAACTTTCGGACACACTAGATCAACTTCTAGCCCTTTCCATAGTCTGCCTATTCCTCCACCAAGAATGGTCGTGAGTGGAGAAAATGGTGGTCCTGGTTTATACCCTCCACCTCAGGGCCAACAACAAACCCAACAGCAGCAACAGCAGACACCAAGTATATTCATGCAAAATGGTAATGGGAAAAGAAAACTTTCAATTGGTCCGATTTCAATTGATCCAAAACAGCCGGATATTCCAAACACCACCAACAATAACAACAGTACCAATGCCGAGATCAAATTAGAGAAAGATAGAAATTCGAAGAGAATAAAACATAATGTTCTTGTCGCTCCTTCTAGTTCGAGTTCCGGCATTGGTGCTGGACCAAGTGTCAGCAATACATCAGCCAATCTTTCACTCTCTGATGTGTCTGTGTCTAGCATAACCGGTGATTCTTCTGCTTCTGGTCCTCCGTCAACTTCAGGCTCCGCCATATCTTCTGATCCATCCGGAAACCCAATTATCAAAAAAGAGAACTCATTGATGCCACCTCAAGCTCAATCCATCCCATTGCCACCATACCAACAACAACAACAACAACAAATGCAAGCCGGACAACCACCTCATCTGACATCTTTGATACCTTCCAATGAGGCTGTTCATACAGAAGATGGTCGTCCATTAGTTGGAGCCACGAAAGTTGATCAATTGATGTTGGTGATCCAAGCCCGGAAAAAGGGACTCACGGCGGACATCAAACAAGCTGAAGACGGCACACTTCTGGAAGAAGTGACACCTCAAGGGTTAATTGCCGGTTCTGTCTTACCTAACCCTATGGAACTTGTGGGTGGAGTTGAAAAAACCACCACGAGGGGAAGCAAGCAGCACCAGTGTCAATATTGTCAGAAGAAGTTCACCCAGTCTACCCATTTAGAGGTTCATATTCGGTCGCATATCGGATTGAAGCCATTTGAATGTGATGTGTGTGGTAAGAAGTTCACCCAGGGTGGTAATTTACGAACACATAAGAGACTTCATACCGGTGAAAAACCATATGGTTGTCCTATTTGCAAGAAACAGTTTTCGAGAAAGGGTAATTTACAAGCTCATCAATTGACACATCAGAACAGAAGACCGTTTCATTGTAAGTTGGATAATTGTAATAAGTCATTCACTCAATTGGGTAATTTGAAAGCTCACCAGAATAGGTTCCATATGGATACGTTGAATGAGTTGACTAGCAAGTTGGCACATTATACTACTCCTGGGGCTATAGATACGTTGCCACCCGATGAAAAAGAATTGTTGGAGTATTTCCAAGGCTTGTATAAGAATTTGAATAGAGGGATTAGAGGTAGAGGTAAAGCTCTGGCTCAGATTAGATCGCCTCTGCCTATGCATCATTCCCCTCTGCAGAATCAACAACAGTCTTCTCCTCCTCCTCCTCCTCCTCCTCAACAACAGCAACAAATGATGGCAATGCAACCGGCAAACGGGCAGATACCCAATCAGCCACAACAACAACCCCCACCTCAACAACAACAACAGCGCATCCAGCAACAACAACAAGGTCAAGTAATCATGCCACCGCCAATTCAATCTGTTCCTCCACAAGGTTCTCAGGGCATGGGATTACCTGTTCATGTTCAAGATTTAACTCAACCATTGCCTGGTGCACCACCTGGCCAACTGTTGCCTGGTATTGGGAACGTTATGCCTTCTTCGGGTGGTGGAAATGGGAATGGGAATGGTATGAAGCCTAATGATGGTGTCATTTCTGGTCATTGATCTTGTATTGGTGCGTTTGTGATGATCATTGTTCTGGGTTTAATTTCGGTTATTCTTTTATCGGAACGGTCGGGCCTGGAGTTGTTCCATGCGTTTGTTGGCTTATCCTTTATTAGTGTGTGTTTTGAAAAGAAATTTCAGATTTTGATCGACAGAAAAAGAAACTATCTATTTTCCTTTTCAAAATATCTCCAATTGTTCTTCCTATCTATCCACTATTATCAAACCCGTTACATGATGTACGTGCGGCCTACAATCTTCATTCCTTAACTCTCCATTTTTGTCTTTTTCCACTGATTCCCCGTTTTGAATTTTTTTCTTTTGATTTCCCTCATTTTGGTTCCTGGTTAATTTTTGCGTTTCTTCCCCTTCTTTTCTTTTCTCATTTCTAGTACCCCCACCATCCTTTTTCCCCTTCTTGTTTTCCCCCGGTTATATATCAAACGATTCATGGATGCAATCTATATAAAGTCTTTTTCTTTCTTGCACATGATCCTTTGTTATCATTTTAGTTGTTTGTGTATTAGTCTACTATGTTATCTCTAAAATTTTCCTATTAATTTTCTCTAATTTGTTAATTGCCTTTTTGTGCTTCTTCTTTCTTCTTTCCTTAATGCTCATGTTTATTGAGGCATCTTTTTTTTGTTCAGTTTTTTTTCATTCGATTCTCTCTTATATAACGTGAGCTATCCTCTCTTCGGTTCTATATACATTTTTTTATATACTTCTTCATTCCCGGTCTACCAGTTCCTTTATACATGCAACTTCAAGTTTCAACATCTTATAATACATAATCTCCACCCTTCCAAATCAATAGATTAGCTTCGACGCAGATCCATTATACATATACATTACTTGTTAATTTCCGTCAGAAACCTTAAGTTTATCATGATCTCAAACACTTTGGATGGATTATCTCAAGCGATATAATGAATGGAATACATTAAAAGGGAGAAGAAAAGTAGATTGACAACAAGCTTTCGTATAGAATCTGACAGCAAAGAGTTCTCGGTGTGAATGGAAGTCCATCAGTTATAGCATTTCTCTTGACAAGCTATATATCAAAATTGAATCATCAAGAAGAAAAAAAAATAGATCATCAATTGAAACAAAGCAATTAAAAACGAAAACCAACTATAATATGATGGACAAAACTAAACATGTTACCCAAAAACGAGAAAAAAATAAAAAAAGCAAAAGGACTTTTTGTTCAAATCATTTAAACAAAAAAGGAGGCTGATCTATCACCATCATTATGTGGGGAGAATTCAACACGGTCATGGTCACCCAACATCAACACAACCTTCAATCTTTCACCAATTGGCTTCAATGTCTCAGGATTACATGACTTAGTCCACAAACCAATTCTGTAAGAGACACCCTTTCTAATACTTAAAACAACACCATTAACTTCATGTTCCTCATCTTCAACGGTTTCACCAATGACACTCAACAGAGCTCTAACCCAGACTTCATTAATGTCAACATTGGCGTTCTTACCTCTAAATTGGAAAGACCACTTACCACCTTTGGAGTTAGCTTTATCTTCCCATTCTGGCTTGATATCATCTCTGAACAAATGGTAATCGGACTTAAGTGGCAATTCGTTGGCTTTTGGAACAGCATTGAAAATACCCCAGAATTCTTCAACGGTTTCAAATGAAACAACAGGTCTTAACAAATCAGACCAGGACTCGTTTCTGTCAACTTGTGGTTTCGTGTACCAAAGGGTCCATTTAGAGTTTAATGGATGCTTCACTGTGAAGTCTTCTCTGGATTCTAACACAGTCACGTCTTTCTTGGATTCTGTTGTGGCAGCAGCTGGCTTTTCAAGTGAGAGATCCTTGGTTGCTTGGGTTAATTCTTCAGTCATTGCTATTGCAGATCGATTTCAATTTTGTAATTTGTAGTTGGGTAAAATCAATAATGATTTTGATTTCAGCCAATTCAAATATAATGCCAATGTTAGTATTGAAAATTCTCATTCCTTTTGTCTTCATAGCTTTTTTTTGCCTGACATGTTTTTGTTCGTTCATGGTCATTGGATTGGTGATCGATGATAAATGAATGATGAGGAACGCATGATTGGAGATGAACTTGACATACCAAATAATCCTGTTTTTCCACACTAATTGAAAGCAAGTATTCCTCTAATGAAAAATAGTGTTTGATCCAGCAACAATTAAAAGACGGGTCTGGTGAGGAAACTGACAAAAATGTGGTAAATGTGGTCACTCGTTGTGTGTCTCTGTACTTTGTTCTTTCGTTTTGTCAGTTTAGAAAATTTTTTGTGTGTTGCACACGACCTGTTTCTCTTGTCTGGCGTTGAAAATTGATCCATCCATCGGCCCTTCCAAAAGTTCAAATACACTATACATACACTAAAACTTGCACTTTGACGGACAACACTTTTACGTTTCCAATCCAAACTTTGAATCAACTCCTTGCATCTGATAGAATAATTGCAATTTTAAAATTTGAGAATGATATAAAGAAATAATAATATGGAAATATACGAGAAACGAAAAAACATAGAACATGCACAAAAAAACTATTCTGATCTTTCATTAAACCTTTTGAGGAGCATCAATGGTACCAGTACCTGGTGCAGGTTCAATGATTGACATGACAGATGGTCTACCAAACAATGTGAGTGTTTTCTTTTGAGTGGCACTTTTTCTGTTGAAAAAATTGGTCTTTGCATTTCTCCACTCCTGATAGGTACACTTCTCCCACTCTGGGTTAAAACCAAAACCAAGTCTTTCCAACTTCTTACTGTTTATTTCCTCGGGGTCAACTATAGTGTCCAATCTAGGGTTACTGAATAAGATGATGGTTTCACGTCTGTAACCTTGTTGATCAGAAGGAGGAGTGGCAACTCTATGAATAGAACTCTTGAAATATCCACCACTCAAATGGCTGATAGCATCACCGACATTAACCACCAAAGCGTTTGGTGTATGAGAAACATAGTTCCAATTTTTGGTATTACGATCTTGAATTTGCAAAGCTAACAGTGGTTGAGAAGCAATGAAAGTTAATCCAGAACCATCAGTGTGGCCTCTCATCCAGGTTTGGTTGGTTTGCAATTGATAGTTTGGTGATGTTGGATGGTACACCAAGAGTCTTGCCACACCACTACCTGACTTTTCAATCTCCGGGATAGGCTTAAAGTAGTTTCCATACAATGTACCTTCTGGAATTTCAAGAATGATATCCATCAAAGTCAACACTCTGCGTAACACTTGAAGGTGCAAGTATTTGAAATAAGATTGAATGTCAGACAAATGCCATTGAACAAATTCAGGGTAGGGAGTGTTATAGTAAATCTCATCATGCAAATAGTGTCTGAAGTTAATAAATTCCAATTCATCAGTGACTCCCTTAACATAGGTCCAGTGTCCCCTTGGCTTGAAACCAACACCACTAACAATACCCAAATCAGAATTTTTCTCTTGTTCAATCGGATAAGTACCTGCTATGTACTTTGCTTTCTCCTCAGCTGGAAGTTCAAAGATCGATTGGGTGATAGCTTTCAACTTGTTAAATATTTCTTCTGAAATACCATGACCAACAATCTTGAAAAAACCATAATCAGTCAAAGCAACTTCTAGCTGTTTAGCTAGTTTTTGACGATTTTCTAAACCTTCAGGCCCTTCTTTATACGTTGAGAAATCAATAGCTTCAAGTTCAATCTTATTCGGAACATCAACTTTTGATTCTGGAGCATCAACAAATGGACGCAAGTTGTACTTCTTGTCAATTTCTTCTAGTGTGGCCACCATATTGGATTGGAGTTTGAATATATTTGATAACCTTTGGTTGTGTTTGATCCATTATTATATAATCTGTACTGTATGCTGTTTGCATTGATAAAAACAAAAGGCAAGTTCAGTTTCTTAAATACCCCTAGGAATCAGAAAATTGTGGCATAAACATTTGATAGCACGGATACGCGCCGCACGGAGCAGCCACCACAAAAACAGCATGAATACACCACCTTCACGAGTTTTCAAGTGATCAAATGTACCACTTAGCGGAGATTGATCCAATAGCTAATCAAACTTCATAGATGATTTAATTAACAAATTGTAACATGATTTTCAAAGTATGGGCTTGCAGGCATAGCTTTGTCCGCATTCCTTTAGCTAACAATATTCGATCCTCTACTTCAAAAATCGGATCACGCCTTTTGACATATTCTTGCATGGGTATATATCAAAACGGACAACTGGAAATTGTTTCTTCGGCAAGCTATAGCTTATTGCTTTAATTGATATATAATCTTGCCCGAAATTAATTTAATTTGTACCAGTTTAATATCCAACTCTACAAGAATTACAAGCAATATTTGATTCTTGAATTATACCTCAGACCACTACAATATTTATCCTCAAATCCAGGGGCATGCTAATAATTAATGCATATCTCTTGCCTTAAGATAATCTCAGTAAGTTTTTCAAATTATTAGGAATCATCGTACCATTTCCAAATCACGTTCAATTTTCGACTGGTCTCGTTATCTATAATTACTGCAGCTCGATCCTGACCTATTAGAGCTTTGATTTGAAACCCTTATATATCGAGCACTAATAATTCTAGATGTCTGGAGATTCGACTCTCTTGGATCATGATTCAATATTGCACGTCTTTCACTATAACAGAAGTTGCTCAATAGTCAATCGACCAATAACTTGAACTTGAAAGATCGATGTCATGAGAGCTCTCAATTTCTCAGCAAAGTCCATGGGGAATGTCTAGCTTGGGGTTTAATAATGAGTGTAGTACCTTTCTAACCGTCAAATTTAATATTGACATCAAAACTGACTCGGCTGGGATATTAGCCATGGTTTTCAAGTTGAAAGCGACGAGTTGATCTATCTGTAATCAAAATTGCTGGTTTTGACTTGGGGCCACACTGTTTTGTTGGGATATTTTTGATGTTTTTAAGCACGTCAAATGTTGTAGTGTATGTTCTCAAAGTCCGTGTTGGTTCTGTTTTCAATACAAAGCTTTGACCTTGCTTTTATCTGTTTAGTGGAATGCACTCCAAGGCCATATACACTCTGTGGCAGTACACGCGGCACAGTAATGAGAAGTGGCTCAGGGCCTTCACCATTTTATAGGGTTCTGTGGAGCTTACTAATTTTGTAGGTTTTTATAGCTGTTATTAAGAAATTAAAGGAGAGATTATATATAAAGAAATAATGATATATATCTGGCAATATCGAAATAAACAAAAATATTAGCAATAATCACATCATATAATTTATCACAGGCCAAATTGAAAAGACTATATATGCTAGCATGTGAAACCCGATGGATATCTTGTCCATCCAGCATTCTAAACACCATTGGCACCAGTTATCTAGTTGGAAAGTAATTTTGTCAAATCATGTGAGTTGGAAAAGAAAAAGGAGTATTGAAATTATAAGTAAACGAAACAGCATAGGTAATTGAAATAAGAAACCAAAGTCCATAGCTCAGAACTTGTCAAGCTTCAACATTTGATTTGAAAGAAATCGATTCTGATGGGAAAACCAACTTGTCCTTTAAGCAATAACACACATTGGAGAGTTAAGACACAAAATGTTTCTGTAGTAGTCTGGGATGTTGTTGTCAACAGCATCGGAAGAAGTTTCAGTCTTTTGTTGGGTAGCGGTCATAGAGTTCATTTTTGGTAGTTTGATTGATTGTGTTGTTTGTTTGTGTTTTGATTATGATTGAGTATAAAACTAGTTGGAAACAGATAATCAAAAGTAAGAGAATTTGGTACCCTTAAAAAGAACTTGATCCATCTGTAATTTTGATCTTCATTTTTCTGTTTTTCAACTCAGTGCTGTAATATCAAAACTATTCATAGTATGACACATGCACACACATAGTGGTGGTACTTACTGACCGGAATACCTGGTGTTCAATCAACTTAATCATCTGACTATTGTAACTTCAAACAAGAGCTGCAGTACCTCACAAATTTCAACACAAGACTTTAATTGTTCCTATAACCGAAAAAAGACAGTAACATGCACCTGATATATTAACTGAAGAATGAGACATCAAACCACCTAATTGTCAACTTGTATATTTCAGTTTGACCGGTTGAACATATGAAACCCACAAGAAAGCGATCGAGGCCATAAGATCAATATAATTGCCTAATTGAACATCCTCAATGGACTCTTCAAATTCGCACAACCATCGGCTTCTATCACGGCATATGAATATCACCTCAATACTCAAACATTGCAGCCAAATTGAAATCATTCGTGACACCTGATGGCAAAGTTTCATTTAGCTCAACTCGGAATATCGCGTTTCTAAAACTGATGTGCCATTCATTGCCAACGGTGTTTGAATATAACCGTGAGATTCTGCCACAAGTTTGACAGTAATAAAAATCTAGAATTCATGTAGCCAGCTTTCAGTAACCTTAGATGCATTCAACTTTTAAAACTGCAGTTTATTATCTTCTAAAAAATCACACATGTGCATATTCTATGATAGGTGCAAGTGTAATTAAGAAAGACAGTTGGGTTCTCCATTTGAACATGCTAATAAAATTCGACACAAGAATAAAACTCAGTTTTTTTAGAAAAAAAAAAGAATTTCAATTTGGGCGGTGCACGGGTGTTCCTTTTTTCAACTATCGTAAGTTGAATCATCTATCTTTGTATATGAATTCTTTCACAGAAATGGTTTCACTAATAATCATAACAGATTCTTTCCATACAGAGAATTTCCCTATGGAGCAAAAACCATGCTACAAGTTGCAAGTTATGTTCAAGCAATTGTGGGACAACTCCCTTTGGAAATACGATGTGTTGTATGAATCTATCTCGTCTCTTGCATGGCCTCAACCCAACGATTGCTTTCGGCACCATTTATATAGCCTGTCTGTACGTTGGAGATCTAAACTCGTTCGTAACTGGATAAGTTTCGATACTGATCTTCCGTATTGCAATATATCCTATTCTAGCTGTACTTCTTAAGTATCTGTGATTTCTAGGCAATGTGACAACATCTTTCGGCAACGCCGTTCGAGATAGATGTGTAACCACTAGTAACTTTTCTCATATAATTCCATGGATTGCTAACAGTTCATTCATTTCATCATTTGCATATTCACCACCGCGATCGTTCTGTAAAATTCTAATATCAGATTCGAACTGATTCTTTACGAAAGATAAATAGTAGGAAAAGGAATTGGCAACGTCCAAACTATCTTTATTGCTTAAGAAATACAAATCTATAAATACGGAATAGTTATCAATGAAGGAAAGAACATATTTCTCTTTAGTTAGGATAGGAGTACCTCTCTTTGGAACAGCATGCAGGATATCACTATGAACCATAAAGAAAGGGATATTCACCCTATACTTCTCTCTACTACCATTACCATGATCCTTCTTCCTACCGCTTTTCCTAAAATACACTCCTCACAATCTTGATGTTTCTTGAGTTCACCCTATTCATCAGCAGATAGCACCACCGTACCAGCTTTCACAGCTTCCAAAATCCGCTTCTTAGAGAAATGACGGTATGCAGTGCGGATGGATGAGAGTTTCAACTTTTCAACTTCTTGTTTAACCAAACACTGTAGTAATACAGGGTTCTTTACAACTTGCTGTATCATACAATTACTCTTACCACCACCCCAGAAAAGATAAGAAACACCTTCTATATTACGATAGTCAACACTTTGGACACTCAACTAATCTTCACTAATGTAGCTATCAACGGAATCTGCAGCATACCAGACTTCCAACTTTACCTTATTTTGACTGCCTGATTCTGGGTCACAAAGTTCAACAACCATATCACCAATTCCTGAAATTCCGATTTCGTGGTTTCCAACCGCAGTAACTTCCGGAGTTATGAAATCAGCTTCTTGTTTGGAGAGAGTCTTAAAATTGGTTAACAAAGTTCTATCAGCACCAGTATCAATTATGATGACCATCATATTCTCTTCCAAACTCTTAATGGCGGCTACTTTAGTAACGATTGCTCCCGTTGTCATAACGATCACCATCCTCTTCATCATATTAGTCATGTTGGTTTCTTTCGATCGATCTACCAACATCAGATCTAGGACCGGAGCGACCAGTAGAGGAGCCTCTTCTTAGATTCTGAGCTACAGTACCAGATCTTCTACCAGTGTGGACAAAACGATCACTGGAAATGCCTTGCATAGGAGTATGAGATGGAGGAGGAGGAGGATGAGGTGGTGAAGGAGAGCGAGAAATGTCACGACGATTGGTTGATTGAATACCAGCAACACGTTGTCTCTTGTATCTATTACCACGGCCATGACCACGACCGTTACCGTCATTGTAACCATTACCATTACTGTTACCACGATGGTTTCTGCTGTTGTTGCGGAATCTGTCTGGATGATTTGGACAAGATTTCTGGGTTTGAATGTGACCAATACCACATGAATGGCAAACTCTTGTAGCTAAATCAATAGGACCATTACCACCAGCTGGGCGTTTTGAACGAGAACCTCTATTGGAATTGAGAGTGGAGGTAAAGTTTCTTCTACCACCGTTATCTCTACCATTTCTAATAGCATTGACGGATTGACCAGCAGCAGTAGGACCAACTGGAATGGAACGACGAATTAGGTAGCTCTGTAAATTGTCACAGAAGGTGTCAATGTCAATGGTATTTTCAATCTTGGAAACTTTGTTCTGCTTGAACAAAGTAAGCTCCCTTGGTAAACGTTGGGTGACGTTCTTCACCAAATGAGAGTCAGAAATAGTAGCACAAGCAAGTTTCAACCTTGTTTTGGTAATATTCAAGATGCTTCTAATCTGAGCTTCGTTACTAAAATCCAAAGGAGCATCACTTAACTTGTCTAAAGCTTCAGTTTCACTCATAATCATTTTGCATCTATCAGCAACATTGTAGACATGCTTCAACATAGTTTGATTGACGGAAGTAACCCTAATAACAGATGGCTTAACAGACTTGTACAAATACTGTTTCAAGACGTTCATTTCATCACGTGCCAAAGGCTCACTCTTACCACTATTAGCAATCACACCATGTAAACCCATACGAGAATCGTAGGCTAATTTCATGATATCTTCCTGGAAGACACCTATATCAGTCAAGTCAGCACTGAATAGCATTAAACCTCTAAACCAGTCCATATTCTTTTCATGGTAGGGTCAAGCCCAAAGTCATTACCATAGTCAATAATATTTCCACTTTCATATACTTTTGTTTCCATTTCTGTTTCAGGTTTGATGTCAAAGCATTGCAGACATGCCGTGACCAGAGTTGCTAACAATTCATTATGCGGCATCCCATGACTCACAGGGGTAAAGATAGCATGTTTTTGATAGTAAGTTGTTTTAACCATTGTTTTAATGCTCTCTCCAAATTCCAAAGACACGCAAGGCTTAATCTTTTCAGTTCTAGTGGTCCCAGATGTATCTGTAGCGGCAATATCAACACCTGCATTAAAATCAAACCCAAATGGAACAAGTTTCGCATAGCTTGGTCTTCCATGCATAGGCTCTAATTCCACCTCTCTTACACAATCAGTCATACTCAATATAACCCTACCAAAAGAATCAATTGCACTGCTTTCATAATTTTCATCTGGTAACCATCTCAATCCTAACTTCACACCTGGAGAGAACTGTGATCCAACGATACTGTTGATTTTAGGGAAACTGTGCCATAACTTCAAAATTGCTAAGTTTTTCGGAATATTGATTGTTCCTGACACGGAACATTTGGTAAGTTGACGTTTTCTTGTTGCTTCTGGTAGTGTATCAAAAATCTGACCGTCAACAAACGCGTTCTCGAAATAAAGAGATTTGAGTTTCGTTGATCCCGAAAGGTTCATTTTGATTGGTTCCGACACTGATTTGGCAGATATGATTAGGTTTGCAAGTGATTCGTTAGCTAGATTCATACTTGAGATCATGTGGCTGTTGTTATCCGTAATCTTAAGATTCAACTCTTGAAGTTTTGAAAAATAGTTTAATCCTCTCACTGTAATTGAAACATCTAGCACTTTCAAATAATGTCTTAAAAAGGTATTAGATTTTTTGAAATCAATCCAGCATTCATATTTTCATCTTCATCATTAATATCTGAATCATTTCTTGATTTTGGAACAGAGTAAATCTCCAAGTTTGAGATAGGGTATTTATCCATGACTGCACCAATTTGTTCACCAACTAAACTTAGAAGGGACTCCTCATTCGATGACAGATCAGTAAGCTCAACTTTCAATAATTTCAATGTACCCTGTGTACTCATCACATACTCTATTTTATCAGCAGTTTCAGAACATAATAATTGTGCAACTTGTATGGTGATCTCTTTCAGATTAGTCAATTTTGGAATACTGTGAACATGTGCAGATCATGATTCGGCAAATTTCAAAGAAGTGATAGACTTGATCATATGATGGTGTCTATTAAAATTATAAACACCAAAATGCACATCGTCAGCAATACCCAGAGCACAATGAACTACTTCACAAATGAGACTTTTGGAACTATCGTAAATAGGGAAGAAGCGTCCCAGAAACCTAACAGTCTCAATTTTCTTGAACCGGATATTCCTGTTTTCCATGAACTGCAGTAGTTTACCCAATTGGAGACAAGACATGGATATATGAGGATTCCCTTTAAACTTCAAATCCCAAGAATAAGCAAAACCGGTATATGTGGTTGACATAAAAGAACACATTCTTATTGAGATGTTCAACGGGTAAGATAACTTGTCAAGATGAGCAGTCTGATTCTCAGTGAAATCCAACAGTTCAACCAAATCCAAAATTTCAGAAACAACGATATCTCATATTCTTAAGCTTAACTCCAATGGCATTTCTTCATTAAGCATCAAATCTTTAAATTTTTGGAAGTCTCTGTCAGATAGTCCATTCTTGATTTTAGTTTCCTTGAGTGATTGAAAATGATCGATCAAAAGTCTTATCCAGTGAATTGGTAAAAGTATTGCTATTGAAATTATGGTTCTCATACAGCTAACGACTGTATCATAGACATAAAATATTATGTCTATCACCCCCATGACTGCTTATTGATATATGTTGTGACGCGCTGTAGTGGTTGTTGGTAACGTCAGTGTTTGCATTAAGAAGCAATTGGGTAGTAGGCTAGAAGATATCATCTCTGACATATTTGTCAAAAAGAGGGATCAATTGTCTGAGACTCAGGGGATCGATTTGCCACTTGAATTTTAGATCGATTTGTAGGCCTTGCATATACCAAGTACCGTGTGCGGTCCATTCCAGTGTCGACATGCGAGAGATGCTTTTCCTTTGACTTTTCGTTGCACGTAGGCTTAGTACTTTGAATTTCAAAAGGATGGTAAAAGGTAAACAAATACAACCTAACTATACAACCGATAAACATAATGTCAACGAAAACCAGAGACCTATCAATAACAACAGACAGAGGAGTAACATCAACGAAAACCCGGTATCATCATGTCCACCCCGTGTTTCTATTAGAAAAAATCATCAGAGAGATCATCTTAGACTCCATCTACTACAAAACATACTGTCATCATCTCACACTTCTAACATTACTTGATCAAACAGTTGATCTAAGAGTCATAGGAACATATTCAAACAGCAACAAAACAAAACCTACAAAATTTATATGTTTATTACTGAAATGGTTACAACTTGAACCAAGTCGAGAAATAGTGTTGCATTTGCTAACACAACCCGATTTCAAGTATTTGACTGCGTTGGCTGCATTATATATAAGGCTGACTTTTGATTCAGCTGATGTTTACAAAGTGTTAGAGCCATTGTTGAATGACCGACGCAGATTGAATTGCAGGTTGGGTACTGTTGAAAGTGGCGATGTTAGTGTCATTTGTATGGACCAGTTCGTGGAACAGTTATTGACCCAGATGAAGTTTGCCGATTTGATGCTGCCTAGAATTGTTAGCAGAATTACGTTGGAAGATCAAGGTTTACTCGACTGGAGACGAAGTGAAGTGGAGAGTGAATTTGACGAATGGTTTGATAGTGATAGGGAGATAAGTAAGGAAGACGAAGATTAGGCTTCGATGGGTTCTCATACAATTCTGTTAATTACTATATTTGTTTTTTTTACTATAGAAAAGATTGTATTAACTAATGATGAATAAAACATAATGATGAATAAAACATAATAATGAAACGAAACAAAACAAAACAAAACAAAGAGAGTTCTAAAACCACCGAAGAACTTGATTTTGACTAATATACAAAGAAACAGGAAAACTGAACTGAACCAACATCTAAACAACTCTTGACCACAATTTTCTTAAAACGCTCTAGCTCTTCCTCTACCACCTCTTCTTCCACCTCTCCCGCCTCTTCCGGAAGAAGCACCACCTCTAGACTTCGTCACAAGTGCAGGAGGAGCATTACTTAGTGGTTTCTTAGGGTTTCCAATGGCATCCTTCAACGTGTTATCCAAGTTTAATTCATCAGGTAAAATGACGAGACGTACCTGGTTTCCTCTCACGTTGATGAATTCAAGCATTTGTGGTTGTCTATGAGGCACCGTCATCTTCACTGATTTAAGGTTGATGTTCATCGATGGAGACACAGAGATAATTTGACCTGCAATGATGGTTCCATTTTTCAATTCCACCTGCACTTTTTCATTTTCTAGTTTCATTAAAAATTTCACGAGTTGCATGGTCGTGATATGATGACAGATTTTGTGTTTGATCTGATGATAATAGTCGTTCTGTATAGTTGTTTTCTTCCAAGGTTCTGGTTTCTTATGCCTTCAATTTCTCACATGAGCATTTAGAGCATTGAGTGCAGTTGATCTTGAAAATTCAAATTCTGGAGAGTGGATGGTTGCGCAGCCCTGCACCTTCCGAAGGGAAATTTCACCGGGTATCGTGTCTTTCGTAGGTGCCTTGGATTCAAGATTGTACATCCGGAAACTGCAATCACCATATTCACTCAATTGACCTTGTCTGCTCTCCCTTTCCCCTTTCTTGTCTTTTGGGACACTTCTAATTCCACACAAGCATATTTGTCAGTCTCGTTTACAAACAATGCCTAACTTAATCATTGTTCCAAGATCCAAGTCTCTCAAGAAGATTATCTGTGATACCGATGCAAACACAAAGGTTCAAAAGATTATCAATGAGTACTCCAGAGTGAACGATATTGATCCAATCAGAGTCCGTTTCTCAATTGTTGATGAAGGTGGTGATAGCAAGAAACCAAAGAGAAGACCACTGAAAGGTGAATTGACCTTGAAAGAAAACGGTCTTACTTTTGAGAACACTGACAAGTACAAAGTTTATGCAAAGGACGTTGGTGCCCAAATTGGTTGGAGAACAGTTTATTTCTGTGAATATTTGGGTCCATTGGTGATACATGCATTAACTTATTTTGGTGTTTATGATGCATCCAATGTTACCAGAACTCAAAATTTGGCATTCATTTTGGTTATGCTACATTTCCTTAAAAGAGAGGCGGAGACTCTGTTTATTCACACTTTCTCAGCTGCTACCATGCCTGTCACTTATCTTTTCAGAAATTGTGGTCATTACTGGATCTTTTCTGGTTTCTTTTTGGCTTTATCGATATATGCACCACAAATCGGTTATGAAGAAACTTGGAAGAAGTATGCTTTCCACGTTGCTAATAGAAGCAATGAAGAATTGATTGGTTATGGTGCTTTATGGACTTTGTTCCAATTGAGCAACTTTTACTCTCATTACATCTTGAGACAACTGAGAAGTGATGGTTCCAAGGAACATAAGATTCCATACGGTTTTGCTTTCTCTTTTGTTTCTTTCCCAAACTATATGTTCGAAAGTTTAGCTTGGCTTGTTTTTAGTGTGATGGTTAACAATTGGTCTGCTTACTTGTTCTGGTTTATTGGTACAGCTACTATGATGAACTGGGCTCAACAGAAGCACAGAAAATACAAGAAGGAGTTTGGTGATAGATACCCAAAGAATAGAAAGGCCATGTTTCCATTCATTTTCTGAGTGAAGCTTTGTTCAGACCACCTTTATTGTTTGATCCTTATACGATCAACTTGGTATATCTTGTGACATCTTTATAACCATATTGTTAGTCTGAGACTGATGGTTAAGTGTTTTCAGCAGTGCTTTTTCTGAATTTTTCAGATTTTAAACCTTCAATCTTCATTTGATTGAAGTGTATATACTGCTTACATCAACATTTTTTTCTTTGTTCTTTTTCCCTATTTACAACGTACTGTGCGTTTATATCTCTTCAATTCATAAAATTGATTTAACCTTTAAATAGTTTAAATACCAGTATTGGCAGTGGTTGAAAATAAGGTATATGCCGTGATGTCATGTCATGTTTCCACACGATACAAGTGGCAGTAAACCGATCCACCCAAATTTTCATGCGTGCGTGGAGCGCCCTTAACTTTCAGAGGACTCGCCCTGCGCACTTGAGACGGATTTGTTTACATTGGCTTCTGGAATATTTTGGCACGTACGTATAAGAATTACCCATCACTTCATCTCGTTCCCTTTTCCCTTTCCTCTTTTTCTTGTTCAATCAAATCACTAGAGGCGATCCCATCCACTATAAAATGCCAAACAAGACTCCAGTACTGAACAAGAGCGTTTCTTCAGACTCTCTCCAGTCTTCATCCCAGGGATCTCAGTTTCAGGCAACTCATCCCATGTCTCAATCAGCTGCAAATGCTAATGCCAACACCTCTACCATTAGCTCCAAAAGTCAGGAACAAGAATCTGCTCCTCTTGCTCTTCAGCAAAATAACTCTTCAAATTCCACTGGTACAATAACTTCAACTCCGGCACCAACTACAGCAACAGCAACTTCATCAACTGGAATCCCATCCAAGAGACCAAGTATTTCCAAATCTTTTTCTCAAGGTCATGCTGCATCAGTAGCTGCCACAAGATCTAATATCCGCCCAACTCCATTACCTCCCAACCACAACCTCATCAACCTGCAACACTTATCCGGTTCAGCTTCACAACAAAGACAATACGTTTTATTGAGATCCGATAAAAAGGACAAGAAAGACAAAAAGGATAAGAAAGATGGCGTCAATAAGGGGAATGTGCAGTCACCCACGTTGTCACCTCAGCACTCACCATCTAATTCCATTCCGAATACACCCAACGTCGCAGCGGTCACTGGTCTGGGTGCCGTTTCAACCACAACTGGTTTGAGCTCAATTAGTGGAACCCTGAGTGCTGGGGCTTCCCCTGCTCTTATTCCAGGTAAACCAAAACCATTTTTGAAAAAAATGCCTTCTTCTAGATACATCTTCAGTGTTGATGACGATGAAGGTGAAATTGAGGAAGATTTGAATAGAGAGTATTTAGAAGGTTACAATGATGCCATTAGACATAGATTCAAGAAAAACTTATCTATATCCCAATCAGGCGATTATTTACCACCCGTTGATGCTTCAAATTCAAGAAATATTACTACACATGAATTGGAACATCAAATTTCTCAAAATTTGAGTCTTGCTGATAGAGATTTGAATTTGCTAAGAGTGAGAAGTGGTGAACACGAAGGTACTGACTATGAAGATGACCAAGACAATGGGTCCACGGTTAGAGAAGTTGTTCCCGATGATAATGGTGAGGAAGATTACAGAGATGATGAATCCGTTTCTTCTCTGGAGTCATTCACTTTGAGAGAAAGACAAGACGCCATCAATGAAACCCATCCTTTCGGTATCCGTATCTGGAAGCCTGCTATTTATAAGAAAAACAGATCTGTTGAAATTGAAGCTGAGAACGATATTCATTCATCCCCTCATACTGCTAGACGAGTCACGGGTTCTGTTTGGTTCTTCAACTTGCTTTGGTCTCTCACTTTTGGTTTATTCCTTCTAGGTTTGTGTTATGTTTTAGGTGCAGTCACTTCAATCATTGCTGTGTTTGCTAACCCAAGAAAGAATGAAAGTTTGAAATACGCTAAACTGTTTTTCAAGTTGGGTCATTACTTTTTCTTTCCATTCGGTAAGATTGTTTTGTTGAAGACAGAGAAACACTATATCTCCGAAGATGCCAATGTTGGAAGTTCTTTAAATGAATTTAGAAGATGGAGAGCTCAAGAAAGCAGCAAGTTGTTTTTCTCTGCTCCTCAAAACAGACAAAACAATTCAGAAACTACTCCTTTAACCTCTGATTCACAAAACGAGGGTGCCAATTACACCAACAGTGATACTGTTAATAATAACCCTACCACCGGAAGTTCCAACAACAATGTTGCAAATTCTGATGATGATGAAGATGAGTCTGGTTATGATGATGAAGTGAATATCACCAAGCACAGATTTTTCGGTAGAGGTCAATGGAATGTTGGTCGCGTTGTCTTCTATTTGTTCTTTTACTTCATCGTGCAACCTATCACCCTAGCAATCGCATTGTTTTCATGGCTGTGCGTCTTCACTATTCCAATGGCTAAAACTTTGGCTATCATCAACGAACACCTTAGAAGTCATCCTTTAGCTTTGTCCTTTGAGGTTGAAAAAGACTATTACCAAAAAAGATTGAATTCAAATCCAGGCAATGAATCTATTTTGATCTGTACTTACAGATCATTCGGCATTCACTACTACAAGTTCACTGTTGACGGTACCAATATTTTCTTTATTAACTTGTTATTTTTGGTCATTTTCACAATCTTCGATTTCTTCTTCTTGAAAGAGTTCTTAGAAATTAAATTTTTCATCACTGAGTCAACTGTGATTTTCTTCCTATGTTTGGTCTCTATTGTTCCATTAGCTTACTTCATCGGTCAAGCCGTCGCTTCTATCTCTGCCCAAACTTCCATGGGTGTTGGTGCTGTCATCAACGCCTTTTTCTCTACCATTGTGGAAATCTTCCTTTACTGTATCGCCTTGAATCAATCTAAGGGTAAGTTGGTTGAAGGTTCCATGATTGGTTCCGTCTTGGGTGGCGTGTTGTTACTTCCAGGTACTTCAATGTGTGGTGGTGCCATCAACAGAAAAACCCAAAGATACAACCCAGCATCTGCAGGTGTTTCATCCACTATGTTGTTATACTCCATGTTAGCCATGATGTCACCAACCATCTTATATGAAATTTATGGACAATATGAAGTTGAATGCACAGCTTGTTCTCCAGAAATTGGTGGATCAGACTGTCGTAAATGTCATTTCTTCCAACCTTCTATTGTCGTTGACAAATTATACTTGAACTACTTAAGACCATTCACAGTCATCTGTGCAATCAGTCTTTTCTTAGCCTACTGTATTGGTTTATTGTTCACTTTGAAGACCCATGCTGCTATGATTTGGAGCACCCCTGTCTCAGCCGAAAAGGAAAAAAGAGAATATGCCATCGAAGTGCAATCAATCAAGTCAGGCGAACAATCATCTCAACATCATCATGCCTCAAGAAGACCATCGCTCAAACCCCAACACTCGTCTCATCACGTCAGCCATTCCTTGGCTTCCCATGCTCAACCTTCCGTTTCCCTGCAACAACAATCTGAACCAGCTGCAGGTGGCCATGACGCACCAAACTGGTCAAGAACCAAATCCACTACCATTTTGCTCTCTGCAACATTGTTATATGCCACCATTGCCGAAGTTTTGGTTGATGTCGTCGATGATGTGTTGAGCGCTTATCCAATCCATCCTAAGTTTTTGGGATTGACTATCTTTGCCTTGGTTCCAAGTACCACTGAATTCGTGAATGCCATTTCGTTTGCCATGCATGGAAATGTCGCCTTGAGTATGGAAATTGGTTCCGCATATGCTTTACAAGTGTGTCTATTACAGATTCCTGTTGTTGTGTTGTACTCATGTTACAAGAATGCTGGTTTGACCTCTGTTAATAACATAGTCGATGGATTTGGTAAGTTTGTCACTCGTCTTATCGTGCATAGTGACGAGGTATCCACTGCAAACATTGATAACATGTTTACTTTGATTTTCCCTCGTTGGGATTTCTTTGCCGTTATTATTTCCGTTTATATGTTCACCTATATCTATGCTGAAGGTAAATCTAACTATTTCAAGGGTTCCATTTTGATCTTATTATATGCATGCATCTTGATTGGTTACTACTTTGCCATTGAAATTGATTCCACCGGTTTGGGTATGGTCAAAAGCTTTGTTATGAATTAATACCACCTTTTGGTTTTGTTGAGTTCGTGACAAACTTCTTTTCTTACAATGATATCTTTATTTTTCATTTTGATTCCGTTTCATTTCGTTTCACGTTTGTTTTTCTGTCCAATTTTTTGCCGCATTTCATTGGTCTCTTTATTGTTATCCCACCTGTCATAAATCGCATACTTGTTAATTATGTCTTTCCACTGTTTAAAGACTTAACGGTTTTATTATTTTTATTTTTTTTCACTATCTGACTACGTATTGTTTCTGTTTCAACTACATTCCCAGCATTTTGAACCTTAATTAATACCTTTTATATCCCTGCTATATACTTCGGTGTATAACTATTTTGTCGTTCCCCCGATCCATTTATCTATTTCCCTTATACGTTTACTTATAATCAAAGTTTCAAAGAATACTATTATTTACAAGCTGAAGTAAAGATAAGATAATTAGGAGTACATCTTCGTAAACATAAAATTTATTGAAACAAAATACAACAAAGGCCAGTAAAGTCTGTCCGGGCTTTATTTCTTTTCAGTTGGAGCAGCTTCCTCAGCTTCCTCAGCTTCCACTTTAGCTGGGAAACATTCAGCAAATGCCTTTTCTAATAATTCCAAACCATCTATTATGACATTGTCTTCGATATTCAAAGCAGGAGCGAATCTGATAACATTGCCACCAGCAGTAATAACAAGCAAACCCAATTCTCTTGCCTTAACAACAACAGGACTTGGATCTTGATCCAACTCCATACCCAACAACAAACCATCACCTCTAACCTCTTTAATTTGTTCAGGGAATTTCTCTTTCAATTCATTCAACTTGACTTTGAAAAGTTCACTCTTTTGATTCACATTTTGCAAAAACTTTGGATTAGCAATTTGATCCAACACATATAAACCAATTCTAGCACCCAATGGATTACCACCATATGTGGTACCATGATCACCAACCTTCAATTGGTTTTCAACGTTCTCGGTAATCATGGTGGCACCAATAGGGAACCCGTTACCCAAAGCCTTAGCCATGGTTAAAATATCTGGATGAGCCTCCTTTGGCAACTTAGCATGGGCCCATAAAGCACCAGAACGACCCAAACCACATTGGATCTCATCGTAAATCAAAAGGGCGTTGTGTTCTTGAGCAAGTTGTCTCAGCTGGATCAAGAAATCTTGGTTCATTGGTCTAATACCACCTTCACCTTGAATAGGTTCAATAATGACACCGCAAGTTTTTTCACTGATTAAGTCTCGCACTGAATTGATGTCATTTGGTTTAGCGACTTTGACACCTGGAATTAGAGGGGCGAAAGGAGCTTGGTATTTTGGATTTGGAGTCACTGACAATGCACCCATGGAACGACCATGGAATGAAGTTTCAAAAGTGATGAATTCAGTCTTTTCTTCACTGATTGACTTTCCGTATTTTCTAGCAAATTTCAAAGCAGCTTCATTGGCTTCAGTACCGGAGTTAGCCAAAAACACACGGGCTGCATCATGCATACCACCGAATTCTTTGGTCTTCAACACAAGCTGTTTGGATAATTCGCCTGTGTACAAGTTATGGTACAAGTTGGAACTATGCACTAATGTGTTAGCTTGTTCGAACATCAATTTGGCAACTTCTGGATGTGAGTGTCCCAAAGCAGTAACTGCAATACCTGCAGAAAAGTCAATGAATTGATTTCCTTCCAAGTCCCATAGATAAGTACCTAAACCTTTAGCAAAAACAATGTTTGGACGAGAATATGTGGTAGCCATATACTGGTCTCTATCAGCAATATGTTCTGTTGATTTGTTCTTGATTGGGGCAGATTGAAGTAAGGTTGAGGTGATGTGGAGAAGTCTCTTGGACTGGAGAGAAGCCGACAACAGCGGTCTCTTAGTCAATGTGGATAATGATCTCAACATGATGGATGCACTTTCTCTCTAATAAGCTAACCGAGAATCTTGTTGTTTTAGAAGACTAAATGTATTTTGGACGTTTATATGTCTTTAAATATACAAACTTTGATTGTTGGTTTTCCAAAATGACTCAAAAATTTTGAAGTTTGAAGTTCGTGAGGCTGCTTGGGTGAACTGTGATTGGAGCGGGCATCCTAAAACGGTAATTTTCCAGACCGCGCTTAATTTGAGTCATAGCCGGTGCACAGGTGTCGTTTCTGAACCATTTCAAAAGTTTGACAAAATCTTTTTACGGATCACTCATTCCCAGGATAACTAAAAGCTGTTTTTTAATGAGAGAGATGATAATCACAGTTCCTTGTGAATTGCTGCTTATGCCGAAAAAAGATAAATGGTTTTCCCTAAATTACGGAAGTGAGCTTACATACACCAACTGAATACCTGAATGGCATTGATTAGATCGTGATATATTGTAAATTAACTGTTTTTATAGTTGTAGTACTTCCTATAAATATGTATAGTAAGATTGTATTAAGATCATGTCTCGTTGGATGATCGGCAGAGTTCTCATAACTTGGAGATTTCAGCAAAGGTGCCGGACCTACTACATTTATCCAACTCATCCAAGAACATCCATTCAAAAGAACCTGGGCCGCTAGCTTTAGCACCAGCAAGTTCACCGGCCTTTTTATACAATGCACAAGCAGCAACAGTTGCCATAAAAACATTTTCTGGATTAGCAGCAACAGAACCAACAATGACGGAACCCAAGGCACATCCAGAGGTGGTGATTTTACCCATCAGCTCATGACCACCTTTGATCACAACTGCTTCCTGGTGCTTGACATCCTCTTCAGTGAGTTCAATCTTTCCACCAAAAGTACCATCTGCAATGACATCAACTTCACCAGTGGCGACAACAACAGATCTGGATCTGATACTCAATTCTTTGACAACTTGAATGACATCAGTCAACTTTGAAGACTCAGAATCAACACCTTTCATCTTCATTTCTTTACCAGCAGCAGTGTAAATTTCACCATGGTTTCCCTTGATGACGGTGAAATGAGCTTCAGTTAGCATCTTTTTCGTGACCCATTTACGGTAACTTGTGGCACCAGCCCCAACTGGATCATAAATGATTGGTTTACCCGCCTTGTTATATGCAGCAGTGGCCTTAAGGTAAACAGCTATATTTTCAGAGGTAGCGGTACCAGTGTTTAAAACCAAGCCGGTATTTGGGAATGAAGCCAAGTCATCAAATTCTTGATAACATTCACTCATGATAGGAGAAGCACCAACAGCGAGTGTAACGTTAGCAGCAAAATGTTTAGCGACTCCATTAGTGATATTATGACACATTGGGTTAACCTTTCTAGTATTCTTGATCGTCTCACAAATTTCCACTTTCTTTGAAACGTCCAAAGTTTTGGTCCAAACAGGAGGACTGTTCCATAGATCAACCAACTCCGTGGTTGCCTTTGAAGCATCCTCTTTGGCCATGATACATGACACCACAGCGACACCATCTAGAGGAAATCCAGGAAGTCCAGCACCATATCTGACTTTTTGAATGTTGGACTGATTGATACCTCCAATCAAACAAGCCTTCATACCACTACCACTCTTTTTGATTACCTCCAACAATGGGTGAGAACCAATCGGACCCATGGGAATCTTTTCCGATTTTTTGGTTGTGGTATCGTAACAGATACCAATACCGACATAATCTGCACCATCTTTGATAGCCTGTTCAATTTCAGGGATAGTAGAGGCTGAAACACCAATGATCTTATCGTCACCCAAAATCTGTCTAGCTTCCCTTGCGTCCATATCGGATTGACCAACATGTAAATGAGCATCAACTGCCAAGGCTATATCCACTCTATCATTGATAATCAAGGGAATACCAGCGTTGTCAGTTAATTTCTTGACCTGTTTAGCACGTTCGATGAACGTTCTTGTATCCAAGTTTTTTTCTCTTAGTTGAACGACTGTAACACCGCTGTCAATCGCAGCAGACACTTGATCTAGAAAACTGATGCCGTTAGGCACCATCTCGGAGTTCGTCACTAGGTAAATTGATAGATCCAAGTTCTTTTTGCTCATTTTGTGTATTCAATTGGAGTAGATTGATCAATGATCTGGAGTTCACTGAATAATCAATACATAGATTACCACCGACATCGTACAAGTGTTCAAATATGGTCGGACCTTTACAGCTTATTACCTCAGGACTCCTGGAGAGGAGTCACTGTCAGCCCTGTCAATTTTCAGTGCCTTATATATGAATAAACCACGGGCTACGACTCACGAGTCACGAGCAGCACTACAAAGTCGGTTACCCTTACGTCAGCAGTGGCGTCATCTGGAGTCAGGGGTCTGTGGTGCACAGGTGTGAAAATGCTTGACCATCAGTATAGTCCTAGCTACTACATAGACTCTTAACATCACCTGATCCACTAAATTTCGTTATAGAAAATACCAGCTTAGCCATTGGAAATAAGATCATCATTGATAATTAATATTGAATTTCTTTCAAACCTTCTGATTTGCTCAACAATTTGGAGTGACCACTCGTTATAACGTGAAAGTTCAAACTGATCGGTGTAGTCTCCACGTCGATCACTTATCACATCTACCCTTGGAAATCGCACGTACTATTTACCTAATTGGAAATTGGAAATTGGATTATAAATTAGATCAACTTAAACTTAAACCACAAATTCACTTTGAAAAAATGGACACAACTCAGTTTTAACTTCTGGTCAATCATCACTTGCATGAGTTGGTAATTGCCAATTGGCGTACTTCTCATTTCTCACCGAAACTTCCCTCAGGCATCCTTTATGAAAAATGACACATATACACACCACATGGCCAGATTTGCCTAAATGTCTGCCCCAACATATATATTGTTAACAGTATGAAATAGATTATCATTGCCTTCAAAGAATGTTCACCATATACATATTGCATTCAACGTTTGTGGTTCCAGAACCCGAAGAGAATCATTGGTACGACCCTCCGATCGTCATCTATGAAATTAAGCATTTTGGCTTGGAGACGTTTTTGCGGCTCAATCTCTTACAGCTTGACGAGTATCTTCTAAGCTTAAATCATATGCCCTCTCATAAGATTGAAATTTGAAACACTCCATTATCAGTCTATCTGTTGAGCTGCCATGTCTAATCGTTTCTACGGTCCATGCGATACATGAAACATCTTTACTATGTTGATCCTCAACGTTGGTACGCCTACTAAGTAAGCCGAGATGCAAGTTTTCCAGTCTTTTCAACAAAAGGTTAACAATTGCTTCATTCTTCAACCCTTAAGTCAACCTCCCTGTTTTCATTCTTATGACCAAGAATTGGCCTTCAACCACCATCTTCACCATATAAACAAACTCTCATTACTTTCATTCACTGAATTATACCCAACTAACGAAAAATACTCAACTTGAACCAGGAAAGAATTATCAAATACAACAACAAATTTAAACAGATAACAGCGATCTCCAATTCCAATAACCAGTCAACTATCTAAGATGACTACGATTATGCAAAGATACAGGAACGCAGAAGACTTCTGGCTGTATTCCATAGGTATCAATGACCAAACCCCTGAAATGAAAGAGCACTTTCGACACCGTTCGGTCAACTACAACAACAATTCAGGAAACCAAGTGAACGGAGATAGAGATGATTATGAATACGACAAGGATCACATCATTGTGATTGTTGGATCAATGATTGGTTTGATCCCAGGCTACGGTATAACAAACATGCTAGGAATGTTGAGATCGTACCTTCGAGAACTGACACAAGAACAAAACCTATCACAAGAATACTTACCGAGACCACTAGCTGCCCTGGCGTGGTCTTCCACTTCAGAATCCTGGATTTTCTTAGTGTACACTATATTTTCATTTGGAGGTTGTTTCTTTGTGGGCCCTTTATTCGATCACTTTGGATGTCGTGCTGTTTTACTTGTTGGAATGATTTTAATCACTGGTGGTTTAGTTCTGACTAGTTTCTGCATGGAGTTTTATCAATTCATCTTGTGTTTCGGTATCATTGTTGGCCTAGGTATATCTTTTGTCACTACGCCTTTATGTTCTGTGATCAACCATTTTTATGACAGAAGATTAGGATTGATGCACGGTATCGCTCAACTTGGAGGCTCGATAGGCGGTGTGGTTGTCTCATTCATGGTTAGAAGTCTGTGTGACAATATTCAATGGGGATGGGGATGGGCGTTAAGATCAGTTGCATTATTTTCATTTATCTGTATCCTGATTCCTTTCTTCCTTGTGTATGATAGAACGGATCAGTTGATGAAGGGCAAGCCACCTAAATCAATTTGGAGACTACTTATCGACAACTTCGATATTGAGCCATTGAAAAATGTCAAATTTTTGCTAATCATCAGTTCCATTGGGTTGGTCCAGCTAGCATATCTGGTGAGTTTCAGCCATTACTCTTCATTTGCCATGGCTGAAGGGTTCAGTGAACAATTGGCCTTCATAATTGCCCTTGTGTTCAACATTGCCGGTATCATTGGACATGTCATACCTTCATTCATATCGGATTACGTAGGCAGACTAAATGTCCTACTGGCAACGGCAGTGTTCATAACTATATTCACCTTTGGATTGTGGCTCCCCGCTAGATTTAACCCCGACTCGATGTCGCTTTTATTCGTATTTGTCGTACTACATGGTTTTCTATTTGCGGCTGTGTTTTCCCTGTGTCCGGCCTTGATTGGACAAATTTACAAAGTTGATGAATTTGGCAAAAGATACGGTTTAGTTTGTGGATTTCTTACCCTTCTCAATCTGATTGGTACTCCATGCGCATTTACATTACTTGGAATAGCTGATTTGGATGGCTTCACGGGACTCATTGTCTTTTGTGGAGTCGTTTGTGTTTTGGCCTGTGTTTCTATGATTATGTTGAAACGTGTTTTGACACCAAATTTCAAAGACGTGGTTTGAACATTTGTATGCATCTACTCGATCTTGTTATATTAATCCAGTTTTGCTTTATAGCCTCTTTTGTACCATTAGACCAATTTCCTTTCGTTCCTGTTCGTTTATTGGATGTACTCTCCTCAATATATTATCGTTTACATATGTATCCTCCTGTAAAGAAATGGTGTGATTCATACAGTTATAATATACAGTTCCGTGGTACTTTCAAAACAGACGAATCTATAAAAACTGTTACGGTTTGCAAACTTGCATGCCTGGACCATGGGCCCTTGGTCGAAAATGACAAATAGGTGCATAATTGCGCTCCGTACAATATCTAAAATGCGCTCTCGAGACTCGCGGAGATTGATGAATAATGGTTCGTTATACTCTATTCAGAGAAAAAAGGCATTTAAAACACCGTCTAAATCCTCTTCAAGCATGTCTCCTGAGTCCTGAACCTACCTCTTTCTTCCGGTGGCATCCTTCTCAATATTTATCTAAGGACAATCAAGTTTTTTTTTCCCCAGATAGAATCAATCGATACTATGATCGCAAAAGAAAACAACCTCAAAAAGGAGCAGCATCAACAAGCTTACCAGATGTCACAAAACAGTTCAAGTCTGCAACTTCCGAATAAGACATATGAATCCTACAGAATGGCATACAGTGGCACTAGTGACTCACCACAAGACCTAGAAAGCTGTCAAAACTGCCACAGTCGGGAAAGCTCTAATGACTCACAAGTTTCTGAACTTTCAGAACAGTCGGACGATAACTACGGAGATCCAGATCCCAATTTCCATTACGACAAGGGTCATTTCAGCATTGTTTTCGGTTCTATGATTGCATTGATGCCAGCTTGGGGTGTTATGTCAGCTATCGGTGTTTTCCAAACTTATGTCGCAGAACATCAGCTAGAGTATGTGTCACTCACAACACAATCATGGATCTTCTCAATCTATTCCTTCTTTGCAATGGGTGGTTCTTTGATAATTGGTCCATTTTTTGATCAGTATGGTGGTAGAAACTTGATGATTATCGGTGGCGTTCTTATGATTGGAGGGTTGATTGGTGCAAGTTTTTCCTCCGAAACTTATCAGTTTATCTTGAGTTTTGGTGTGGCTTTGGGTGTTGGATCGGCATTTGTCATTTGTCCTAATGTCTCGGTAATCAACCATTACTATGTCAAGAAACTTGGGTTGATGCAGGGTATCAGTGAAATGGGCGGATCTGTTGGTGGTGTTTTAATTCCTTTGATGTTGAGAAGACTATTTGTTCAGGTTGGTTGGGGTTGGGCCATGCGTGTGTTAGCGTTGTTCAGTTTGGTTTGCATTTCCATTGGTATTCTCTTGGTGAAAGACAGAACTCGGATCTTAAATAGAGAACAACCTAAGCTACCTTTCTACAAATTATTTTTCAAGAACTTTGATTTGGAACAACTGAAAGACAAGACTTTTGTCGGACTCGTGTTCTCTGTTGTGCCAGTTGAATTCTCATTATTGCTGGTACTCACGTACCTTCCATCGTTTGCCATAGCTGAAGGAATTTCTGAATCTGCTTCATTCATGATGATTGTTGTCTTTGCCATAGCTGGTTTATTCGGTCATGTTATCCCATCATTAATGGCAGACCATTATTTGGGAAGACTCAATGCCTTACTGTTGGTCTCGCTACTTATGTCACTCTTCACATTTGCACTTTGGTTACCTGCAAAATACTATCCAAAAAAACTGCTTGGTCTTTATTTCTTCACTGTTCTCTATGGTTTCTTTGTCGCTGGGTCATACTCTCTTTTGCCAGCGGTCATTGGCCAATTTTCAAAAGTTGAAGATGCTGGTAAAAGATTTGGTCTTGTCTATGGATTTGTCGCTCTGGCTAACTTGGCTAGTTTGCCAATAGGTGGTAAGATTCTGGGTGTCGGCGATATGGATGGCTACACTCATTTGATAATATTCTCGGGTGTTGTTTGTTTTGCCTCTGTGATAGCAATGCTAGCACTCAAATACAAAGTGACCAAAGGTTTACTTGGAGTCATTTAAGTTAGAATTTGATTTACGGTTTACCTTGTTTACATTTATACATGATTGGCCCTTGTTTGGGGCTGTTATGTAATTCTCTTTTATATTTAATGTTGATACTTTTTTACTCATTCCTGGAATATAGGACACGTACGAGTGTTTATCGACAAATAATTGATAGTTTAAAGTAAAGATTAGAAAAAACTGAGGGGAACCAATTTGCAAAAACGTATAAAAGAGAGACTGTACAATTGAGATGAAAAAGTAATGCTATAGTAATGAAAACAGAAAGAATAAAAAAATAATGAGAAACAGTAAGAGCTACTTCTATAATACAGACACCACCGAGGTGCCGTCAAGACCAAAAGGGGAGAAACATATATTGATAAGGGAAATGGATCAAATTTCAAAAATCATGAACTTCATTGAGCTCCTTGAGAATCGCTAGCACTTCGATTCTGATTCTGATTTGGCCCACGGCCAGGTATGAAATCCTCGTCGTCACTCACAATAAACTGGTCTTCTATCTCACCTAATTCGATATCTCTATTGTTACCACGTTCCAGAGGGGTATAACTTGCACTATTGTTGTAACCTAGCTTACTCAAAACGGAGCCCAACATGCTCTTTCCACCAGTAGCAGGTTCAGGCAAATTGGATTCCTGAGTATCATCCTCTTCGCCAGAATCATCAAACCAATGGACTCTCTTCTTCTTTCTGGCTGCAGATGTTGACAAGAAAGAAGATTTTGTGGAACTTCCAGTGTATTGTCTGTAGAAATAGAAAAACACGGTACCCAACAAAGCAAGAACCACAAATTCGAAAAAGTAGAAGGATAATCCATGCTTAACTGGCTCCTTATGTTCTTCTGATGTTTTGTTGTCAGTGGAATTCTGTTCTTCCTCGGGTTCAGTGTTGGAGTAGAAGAAGTCATCTGTGGAGTAGTCGTAAACTGGCGTCATGAACTTACCACCAAATGTAGCTAACTGTGGAAACATAATATCCAATAAACCTCTTGAAACCTCAGGCAAATCGTATGGAACCATATGGGAAGAATCAAAAATCTTAACGTATGATAAGTTATTTTGAGCACGAATTTCGCCAACAGGAGCATCATTATAATACCATTTATATGGTAGTGAATCATTAGTGAATCCCGGCTCTTTATTTCCAATGTCCAGTTTTTCAATCAACATTTCAGTTCCCAGGTGATTACAAATGATATCTTTGTCACCACTGAATAACATAATTGGAATTTGTTTCAATAAATCAGGTAAAAGTTCAAAGGATTTTCTTGAAGCACTTGGTGAAAAGTATCTGGAGACGGTGCTATCACACTCTTGCCAAACTTTTGGATTCTTCAAATTCAAACCATCCTGCACCTCTTTGATGTTCAAGAATGGGGTAACTTTAACTAAATCTTCTGGCCAGTTAGCACCACAAGCTGGGTAGAAATCAGACTTTCTGTAGTCATACATGTTGATGCAGGTACGGATTCCACCTTCTCCTTCCATAACAGCTCTCAATAAAGTATCCATGACCCTGTTACAAGCACTCTTCTCAAAAGAGTGGTCGTTAGGATCGGCAATTGCATTCTGACATTTCTCATGATCTCTTAAAACTTTGTCAAATCTGGAGTTGTTCTTATCAATCAAATTGTTGTCCAAAAAGAAAGGAACATAGGAAAGAGATTGAAGATCTGGCTCGATCCAACCATTACCGATCAACAAACCTTTCAAATCAATGGAGAAGTCGTTATCTTTGGCATTTTCTTTCAAGATATAATCAGCAAAGTAAGGGATATATTGACCAGCATATGATTCACCAGCGATATAGATCTGTTTCTTAGCATCTTCAGGAAAAGTTTTCAGGTAGTTTTTAAGAAAAGTGACAAAATGAACACTGGCCTCATCCAACTCACGGTCATAAACATCAGTATAGGAGAAACCTGTTCCACCTGGTTGATCAACAAACAATAAATTGGCGGTCTGCATCCAAGTACCTTCATTCAACTTAATTTGTCTGTTATCGTTGACTCTAAAAGGTCCAACTTCCATCAACGCACCATCCATGGAAGAACAACCAGGACCACCATTCAACCAAATCACCAATCTATTGTCACGCAATTCGGATAAAGTGGAATTCGTTTTCGGTTTGGCAAACTTCCAGAAGAACAGGTCGGTGTTGTTTTCAGCTGATAGTTCAAGTTGTCCAGCATGCATTATTGGTCTCTTTTCCACAGGAATCTCAGAGAGACCAGGCAAATCCTTGACTAAAAAATCATCGGCGGTTTCTCCGGCAGACAATCCTGAAAACAAAGAAATTGTGTAGACAACTGTTCCTAGTATCGTATTTATTTTCATAGTAATCTGTGATTTGTTTCTCTTGAACAGTTGAGGTTCGATGGGGATGCAATGTAAAGATAGAGCTAAGGTATCAATGTGGAAGTTAACACGACTTTCAAAAGGATTTTGTTGGATGGTTCCTTCTTCTTAAACTGTAAAAAAGGTAAAATCAAAGATACTATAATCGTTTTGTCTGATGAAAGCGGTTGTTGAATGCCTTTGACAAAGCTGACACAATTTAGGAAGTTCACTACTGTCCTACCGTCATTTATCCTGTGCTGTTTGAACAGTTGTTGTCTGTCTCACTTAGAGTCAAACAAGTACTACCCGCGTTCATTCCCATATTAGAACCCCAGCCTCGTCCTTCCAGTTTGTGGCTAGTGTGGCTGGTGTGGCAAATAATTTGATCACGTAATACATTACGTGCTGTGATCTGATCCACTAAATTTTCGAATTTTACTGCGCGTGACAAAGTGCATCGCAAACAAATTTCATAATTAGCAATCTCTTTAAAAAAGTTTTTAACCGCCTGAGGTTTCGAGTGAGAAAAATTAGTTCAAAATTGCGAATTGGGTATGAGAGTCCGTTTAACTTAGAGGCCTTAAGCCCAGTTTGTATGTAGGTGAGGGTCAAATTTTTACCATTGGTGGCGGGTGGTCAACGGGGTTACATTTTGTGGGGCTCACACTTCTCAAATTGGAAATTATGCGAGTAAAGTTTGGCACTTTTGAAGAATACATGCCCTTTTTGGCCATAATAGAATCTTTATCATAGCTCTATCATTAGAATTGAGTCCAAATTAATTGCCCTCCAAAATATGTACTACGATGAGCATCTTGTTCGTTAAGACCCAGACACTGGGTGAAATCACACGTTACAACTTACGTTGATTTAAACAAGCTGGTAAATTGTGATATGATATCTCGGATGATGATATAATGTTGATATTGCAGTTGTCAGGGCCAAAGCCTTTCGGCAATTGCCAATTTTATATACCGATACTGGAAGTTGAAACCGTGGATTGGAATTTAGATGTAGTCACTCGTATCAGTTATTGAAAAATGGATCGATGTTAGGCTGATCCAAGACAAAATATACCATGGCTGGCGTAAACAGTATTTGTTCAATACGATATCGATGCATGATTGACAGTGTTGAGCCAGGAAATTGGAACTTTGCAATTTCTTGAATTCTGAATAGAAGTGGTAAATAATAATAGCTCCTTCTTCGGAATCTTTTTAATATAGCCAAGTTGCATAAATAAACTCGATATCGAAATTGCAAATTACACGTATGTACGCGTAATTATTAGCGATGTACGTATTTTCTTGCTTAATAACATCACGCTTATTTGTGTGATCATGCATAACCAACTTCTTTATATACATCTAGTATCATTTTTGAGCATTGACTCTCTAGCTTGTTCTGTGCGTTCTCATAGCCAAAATTCTTCTTAGTAGTGCATTATTGACCAAAATATTGATAAAAGAAGCTGTCTTGATCATGGTTTATCTTCTATTGATATCTCATTGTATGAAATGCCCTATTTGTTACGCGGGTTATCACATATCAAGATTCAATCAGCTGTTATCAAGAGGTAATAGCCAAGGCAACAAAGAAGGATTTTGGAGAAAAGGAAAGACATTTATTCAATGCTTCTATATGTTCTCAGGCCGGCCGATTGACCAGGAGCCAGGACCAAAATATCAGCATACACAGTCTCGGCGCAGTGACTGGGCCACCAGTGGCGGATTGGAAAATACACGAATTGAAATTTGTTCCGTCGGCCGAAGGAGTATCTCTGAAAAATTCTTGCGACGTGTAGCATTCATACCCCTATAAATCTTCCAGGAAACTGGAAACTGGCCCAACTGGACTGTTTCATTGGTCGATCTCTAGGTTCAAGATATATTTGACCGCCCATATTTGTTCAAATTTGTACTGCTCGGATTTGAATAATCAATCGACCGAATGTAATTTCCTGAATTAGTAACACTTATATGGAGCTTTTTGATGCCGTATAATCCAAGATTTTTTTTACGTGCATGCATAAATGGTAGATTAAAGATTTCAGAATTGTTCAAAGAAATAGTTCCTCAGATTTGAGGCACTTCCAAAAATTCATACAGCAGCCGAACGTAATTTGCTTAGTGAATTTGATTGCACGTTCCAAAAATGGGATAAATGATAACTTTTAGGTTTCTCTAGAGAGTTTATATGTGGTCTCCGCTTTTTTCTCAAATTAAGAGAAGTTTAAACCAACTAACAACTAACTTATTAGTAAATTTGACACTTGATTGTTATCGATTGTTGAGGCCTTATTGGTGAATGGCCGCATTAATTGGTACAATGGCTTTACAAACCACCCATATCACACACAATTGCCCCCAATTGTGCCCAACTGGAGGGAAGCCACACATTGAACATTAGCTGCATGCATAGCGAACTGGCCACTGTCCGGCAATTGTCCGGCTGTCCAGCGAATTCGGAGAGAACCAATTCAAAGTCGTGACGTGCATCAGCTATACCTAAAAATTTGCCTGATGCGGCCTCCCGAACTGATTGTATGGCTTGATTAGTACGTACATAGAGTTCTAGCTCCAGCGGATGAGTAAGCTTACGGTCAGTGTGACAGCTTGAACTGTGTCATAAACCGTAACTGTAATCGAAAAGGCATTTTATTTTTTGCGTGAAAGCTAGCGTGGAATCTGGATTTTAATTTCTGTTCAAAGTTGATCATAACTTGCTAAAGGATTCAAGAAGAACTGGAGAGGTCTTTCGTCTTCACTCTTCACTCTTTACTGATTATCACAAGGTTCATCCTACAACTTGTCACTATCACTCAGCTTGGAAACCTTCATACATCACTACAGACCACTGCCCAACATCTGCATAAAAACTAGAACAAAGAACACAACCAAAAACCAAAAAAAACACCATCATTTACCCACAAAAGGCCCTCATCCCAGGCCTGTTCACATGAAAAGATGCTGTACAATAAGCACCTGGGGATACAAATGTCAGAGGCCTTCTATACCTGGACAAAGCATCAACTATTGGCCATTGATCTTGTTACATTTATATTTGGATTCCTCTCTTTCATATCCACAATAATATCCTTATATTGGCTATATCGAATGCACCCTTCAGAGAAATCATATCGACATCGTCTTTACTTCTATTTGATGGTCACTGATTGTATCAGAGGTATCACACATATCATTCTTCCATGTTTCTCTTTCCCATTTTTTGCAAACGACAATTACAACACCATTTATTTCACAGAAACCCATTACACTGGATGTGACATTTCTGGTTTCTTCACTGTGACAACATTCAATTCAAATGATGTGGTGATTGCCATGATTGCACTTCATACTGTTTTAATTATCATATATTCCTCTTTGAAGCAAAGCAGGTTACACGTTTACAAAATCGATAGACATCATTGGAGTTGGAAACAGTATTTTTGCCCCACTGAGGCTGAATTAAATGATTTTGAAAGAGCTTTGATCATTGAAAATAACGGGTACATGTGTTCAAAAAACCACATTTACAAGCAAGAAGCAGGACTTTATCAATATGATGCTTTCATTCTCATTGTTCTGGTGGTTATTCTGCCTGTAGTCCTAACATCTTTGGCTTACACTGACGGCTATCAAATGGAGAATTTTTTGGCCTACTGTTTCCCTGTCCACTCTCCACATTGGGTCAGAGCTATTTCAACATGGGGTTTGAGATTTGTGGTTATTATGTTTGTCATTGTTTGCTATTTCGGTATTTACATTTACATTTCTTATAAGTTTGCTCAACTCACCGAGGCACATGAACGGATAGTCAAAAGTTGTCGCTCAAATGTTGAAGTGGTTTCTAATACAACAAGTGGGGTGAAAAGTACAATGAGAATCATTAAAAAGGGTATCTGGAATGCCATTTTTAATTCAAAGATGAAATACGAAGATTCTTTTCTAGGTTCATCAACTGATACGAGTCATGGAACAACAGGATTGAGCTACAGATTAGAAGATGATGATTCTTCTTCGTCCACTGAGGATGGAAGAGATGTCATGATCGTCCATAAAAAAATAACAGAATCTCCATCTGGTCTCTCAACGTATCCTGGTTCAGATGATCATACACAAGTTGTACTCCCAGTGCCAGCTGTCTGTCACGGAGTTTCAAGTCCAAATCCAACACATTCACCATCACAAATGGTGCTATCGGCAGCTACAGAGAGACTATCAGATGAACTGTTCCAGCAAACATTGGATGATTTCAAACTACGGAAAAAGCAATCACTCAGATCACTAAAGAAAATTTTCGTTTATCCTATATCGTACATTTTATTGTGGATTATCCCAATGGTTGTTCAAATTCTGAGATTCACCAATGATTCAGTGGTGCCTGAGCTGACAACGGCAACTGCATGTTTTCAGGCTGCTAATGGTGTGGTTCAAACTATAATCTTTGCATTTAGAGAAAAACCATGGAGATCAGTCAAATCAAGAATTAAGAGTGACCACTTTGTGGAATTGCCAGATGATTGCAACTCTCATGGTAATGATGATAGCAGCAGCAACCATATAAACATGTCATTTATGAAATCTCTGAACATGAACCATAAACACAACGACATAAACAAACATCCACAAAAAGATAACACCATAAACATCAACAACATGGACTCACACTATAAATACAAATACAATGGCCACTACCACTACAACTACAACACCAACGATTACAACAATACCGATACCCAATCAACTAGACCGTTTGCTAAACAAGACATCATTTCAAGAAGCATGAATCTGCCTCATATCAAAGCGACAACAACGAACCAAACAACAGAATCAACATCGCTTTTATCTGACTTACTGCATATACAAAATGAAATCCCAAAGACTCCTGCTGAGTTGGATGTCATAAGACTAGTTTCTGGAAACTCGGATTATGCCATGAACTCGATATCTAATTCTAACACTAACACGACCCATCACGCAAACAACAATAACCATAGTGATGGCCAGTCTCTGAGACCTCCTGATGTTCCTGTCGGTCTGAACTCGAAACTGTCGTTGGGACAGAGATCCACTGATGAAGTTGATTTGTTGCAGGCTTTGAGCTCTTCTCGGTATACACATCGTGGTCATAATTAGTTATCTAAGAAGTTGGCATTGATGTGGGTGGCATTTCAAAGTTTGGACTTTGTGTTTCGCCTATAAGAATGATGTTTTGGTTCTTGATGAGCTTAGGGTTTGAAAATTCAAATATTTTTCAGTTTGTTTTATAATTTTTCACTTTCACTAATAGACTCCGATGCTTAACGCATAATTTATTCTTTTCTTAATTTTTTCTGCTATTTTTGTTGAACCCCTTTTTTTGTCTGCATCTTTGATAGATGAAGTACTTTTTCTAAAAACGTGTGTTTTTTTTCGCTCTTTCTTATCTTTTTTTCGCTTTCAGCTTTTTATTTACTTTTCCTTCACTTTTGTATACTACTGTTTGCTAACTATTGATTTCAATATACTATTTTCCATAATACCCGGGTATTTCAATCGACCACAAACTACACTTTTCGCCACCTTAACTTCAGAATATAGTCGAATTTTATGTTTTATTTTATACAGTTGAACTACATGATACAAAAAAACCTCAAATAGAGTGAAAAACAACGTATATACACCAAAGATCAAGAAATCGTATACTTTCCACCACCGTTACCACCTTTACCATTGGCAGAGTCCTTAACCTGCTTCAAACCTTCAACAAGCAACTCCTTAAACATCTCAACGGCTTCTCTGACCTTACTATCGGTTTCACCTTCAATAAGCAGATACAACTTAGGATCTTCACCTTCAGCAGGACTCTTACCAGCAGGATAAAACCGTCCTTTGGTGGTAACCGAACAAGAAGTCATTTCAATCACCTTACCCATACTTTCACGATTGGTGACATGCCATCTGGTCATCTGTGGTAAGTCGTTGATGTTCAGTTTAGCATGATATGAAGAACTCTCTGGACCGGAATCTGCCATACCGTAAATAACTTTAAAGTCATCCATTGAAATACCGGAATCAGCAACTACAGCAGCAGTAGCTTGATCAGAGGAATCCTTGTCAGTTGTTGAATCATCATGTTGTTGTGTATCATCTGTGGAACCTGAACCTGAGTCGTTGTCGAATAGTTTTTTTTCAAGTTTTCTGTGCTCTTCTCGAATCGCTTGTAATTTTTCAAGACCTTTACCGGAAAATCCAGAACTATACTGCACATCTCCCTTTTCCAGTTTTTGTCTGAATTTATTGGCCAATTCGGCTAGCTTGTCAGGAACAGGTTGGTTTGATAATTCAAGCAATTTCACTATATCATGTGCCGCTTTATCTTGTGTAGGTGTCACAAATGTATAACTTTCACCCTCTTTACCGGCTCTTCCTGTTCTACCAACCCTATGAACATAATCTTCCATGTGGTTTGGTGAGTCATAGTTAACAACTAAATTCAAGTCCTTAATATCAAGACCTCTGGAAGCCACGGAAGTGGCAACGATAATGTCAATTATACCATCTTTCAGATAAGATATAGTGGCATCTCTATCAACTTGGTCTTTACCACCATGAAGAGAAACCGATGGATAACCCCTGGAAACCAATTGAGTAGCAAGTTTATCAGATCCGTCTTGCGTATCGGCAAAAATGATGACTTTACCATTGGCATCCTTCGACTTGAATTCACCGAGAACCTGTAACAACTTATTGAATTTCTCATCATCATTCAAAATTTCAAACTTTTGTCTGATACTATTATTGACCAAATTTCTTGCACCAATCATAATCTCAACAGGATTACGTAGAATCTTCTTAGCTAAAGCTTCCATCTTTGGTGGGAAAGTGGCTGAAAACATCACAGTTTGTCTATCGGGTCTCAATGATTTCACGATTTTCATAACTTGAGGTTCGAAACCTAAATCAAACATTCTATCAGCTTCATCTAATACAGCATACCGTATGTTGCTGAAATTCAAGCAACGACCGCCATTAACACACAATAAATCGATGAGTCTACCAGGGGTGCCAACAATCAAATCACAACCTTTCTTCAACTCACCAATCTGTTGGTTAATAGGCTGACCACCATAACAGCAAACACCGCGTAAGCCAAACTTTTTGAAAAACGGGTCACACTCTTTGAAAATTTGCAACGCTAGTTCTCTAGTCGGGGTCATAATAAGTGCAACAGGTTCGCATGATTGATTTTTGTTGTTATGATGGATTGTAGAATGAGAGAGTTCATTGGATAAAATTTGTCTGAATAAAGGTAACAAGAAGGCAAGTGTCTTACCAGAACCTGTCTTTGCGATACCAATCAAATCCAAACCGCTCATGATACTAGGAAGTGCTTCACATTGAATTGGTGTGGGTGTATCAAAACTCATGTCTTCAACAATTCCTAAAAGCGAACTTGGAAGTCCCAACTGAGACCAAGTGAGAACTGGTCTCGTTTTATGTCTTCCTCGTATAACTATACCATCTCTCAATCGTAAACTAGAAACTTCACTATCCTTGAGACTTTTGATAAATTCAGATTCTTGATAAAAAGATTTCACAAATGGTGTTGTATTTGGAGCATGTTCGGGGATAAGCTTCTTATTTCTTTCATTAATAGTTTGTAAAAGCTTGACTGGATCTTTGGTTTCATCATCACTGTCGTCCACTTCCTGCTCCTCCTCCATTATCAAATCATCTTCATCCTCGACTAAAACTGATTCAGATTTAACAAAAATTTTCGCGCTTGCAGCCAGAAGAGAAACAACAGAATCAATATCAGCATCAAAATTCTCTGGTTCTTTGTTGGTATCATCTTTCTTGTCTCCATCGGCACTGGTTTCAGTTTTTGGAGATTTTAATTGCGTTGAATCTTCGTTATCTTCTGAAAACCCATTCAAAAGGTTGGATTTCAATGATAAAACTTTTTTGTGGCGTAATTTCTTGGACCTTGAAGCATTAGACTTAAATTTCATCATTGAAGGCTTCTTGACAGCGCCTGAATTTTTTTTCATTTTCCAAACTTTCAATCTCTCCTTCTTAAGATCAACAGAAGATATTTTCTTAGGGTCATTATGGTTCAATGAGCTAGATGAAGAGGGAACAATGTTAGTTACTTCCTGAGAATTATGAACAGGGGTGCTAGAATTGCTTGTTGTAATATTAGATAAACTTGTACTTACAGAAGTGTCTGTTTGCCTGTATGGTGATGAGATATGAGTACCTGGTGAAGGGGAACTGTATTGATGATTTTGTGGAGGACTCCGTTGAGAGTGTAAATGGTCATCAAAATGATGCGAATTGTAGTGATTAGGGTAACGAGTACCTCTCATAGGTTGTTGTTGCTGGTATGTGTTGTTTTGATGGTATGGGTCATTGTTGTAATAATTGTTGTCTTCCCTTTGGACATGGTTTGAGTCCCAGTAAGGGTTCTTTCTTCCATAACTGAAGTTGGAGTAGTTCCTTCCTCCACCTCTATTGTTTCCTCTATACATTGATTGGATCCTATGCGATGAAGTTATTTGACTATTTAGGTGTCTCCAAATTTCGACATATATAGTGGTGTGTCTTGAAGTCCTGTTTTCCTGTTTGGATTTCTGTTTTCTGAGAACTTTGATGGTTTTTTTGCGGCTCAAAATTATAGTGGCCGATCGACGCGTATTCCTAGTCGATCAGGTGAGAGAGAGAGCTAGCTTATCAGAGGGGTTTGCATCGATTGTGCTTTCTTTTGGATCTTGATCCAATGGGCGCTACTGTTTAGGGAGGGTTTATCGATTGTTTATCGGTTTGGGTTACGATTTCCAGATCAGAACGTGTACTGCTTAACAACTTCCAGTTTTCCCACATAATTCTGTTCCTGTTGATTTCCCTAAGTCAAAATACCAACATCAAAACATAAGAACACCAAAATAGCACCCTACCGCATCTGCTTACAACACTTGAAAACCTACATATAACTTTATCCAAGCAAAAGAAAAAAAACACACGCAGGAAGAAAACGAGAGATGCAAAACCCCAGAAAAGTATCTGGCAATTTCCAAAAAACTGAACGAAGTAACTTACAACCAAATCCGAATGCCAGCAAAAGATACTCTTCTTTAATGAGACAGAAACCCAACTATGGTGCAGTTTCAACTGCTGCTAATGCCAGGTCTACGTCTTCATCTACTGCAACTTACAGAATGAACAATGCTTCATACCAACAACCAGACCCTACTTATAAACAGCTCCAAGTTCCCACAATTGAAAAAGGTCTCCTCAACGATAGTGAATATGTTGATCCCAAAGCCAATAAACTAGATACAATGGGAGGTGTCACATTACCTACAATTTTGAATGTTTTATCCATTTTGATGTTTCTTCGTTTTGGATTCATCATTGGACAGATGGGTATCTTGGGTACCCTACTTTTACTATGTCTGAGTTATGGTATCGACCTTTTGACAACACTGTCGATTAGTGCTATTGCAACAAATGGTACAGTGAAAGGTGGTGGTGCTTACTACATGATTAGTAGAAGTTTGGGTGTTGAATTTGGTGGGTCTATCGGTGTCATTTTCTACATTGGTCAAGTCTTGAACTCGTCCTTGAACGTTGCCGGTTTCATTGAACCATTGATGTACAATTTCAACTCAGAAACGGGTATGATCATGAAAATATTACCTGCCTCATATTGGTATCAGTTCCTATACTGTACGGTTTTCTTGGCTATCTGCACATTTGTGGCACTTATTGGATCAAGTACCGTTTCCAAAGCAGGTACTTATCTATGCATAATGTTGATTATTTCAACATTGTCGATTCCGGTTTCTGTACTATTCAGAAAGCCATTTGAAGACTTGGACTTGGGCACTTTTTACACTGGTCTATCTTGGACTACTTTTAAAGAAAATCTTTACCCAAACTTCACCAAAGGAGCGGCAGGATCTCAACTAAATGGTGTTGAAAATTTCAATGATTTGTTTGGTATTTTCTTCCCAGCAACTGCTGGTATTTTGGCAGGTGCTTCAATGAGTGGAGATTTGAAAACTCCATCTAAATCTATTCCAAAGGGAACTCTGGATGGGTTACTCGTGACTTTCACATGTTACTTCTTGGTCATTATTTCTATGGGTGCTGCTATTCCAAGAGATTTTTTGTATAAAGATGTTCAAGTGATTCAAACAGTCAATTTATCACCGATCATTATTCTTCTCGGTGAAATGTCAACCTCCATTTTTTCTGTTATTGTTGGTATAGTCGGTGCCGCCAAATTATTACAAGCCATCGCCAGAGATGAGATTCTTCCTGGATTGAAGATGTTTGGTATTGGTAATAAAGTTGATGATCCAATCTATGGTATCATTTTCACTTGGTTGTTGTGCCAGTTGTTTTTGTTTGCTGATATTAATCAAATTGCTGGTCTTATCACAATGGCGTTCTTGATGACATTTATCGTTACTAACTTAGCTTGCTTCTTTTTAAAGGTTGCTTCAGCTCCAAATTTCAGACCAAGTTTCAAGTATTTCAATACAAAATCTGCCTTTGTGGGTACAGTCCTTTCAGGTGTTGCCATGTTCATTGTAGATGGTATGGCTGCCTCGTTGATTTTCATAATGCTTATGAGTTTACTTTTATGTATTCATTATGTTTCACCTCCAAAACAATGGGGTGATGTTTCTCAATCGTTGATTTATCATCAAGTGAGAAAGTATTTGTTAAAGTTAAGGCAGGATAATGTGAAATATTGGAGACCTCAGGTTCTTCTACTAGTTGATAACCCAAGAACAAGTTTTAAATTGATCAGCTTTTGCAATCATCTAAAGAAAGGTGGTTTGTATGTGTTAGGTCATGTTATGGTCAGTAAAACTTTCCAGGACAGACTAGGTGATTTGAACAGTCAAAAGCAAGCATGGTTAGAACTTCGTGATATAGCAAAGATTAAGGCTTTTATTCAGATCTCAGTTGCTCCAAGTTTCGTTTGGGGTGTTAGAAATGTGTTCTTGGGTAGTGGTTTAGGTGGTATGAAGCCAAATATTACCATCATCGGGTTTTATGATTTGTCTGTTTACACATCAAGACTTCCGAAAGGTGTGAAATTTGAAAATGCTTCCAGTCAGTATAGCCGCCAAGTCCATGAAAGCATCTTGAATTTGCCAACTGACTCCTTGAAAACAGAATCCAAGTTAAAGTTGACTGAATGGGTTCAAGTTTTGGAAGATCTATCCTTGTTGAACAGTAATATTGCAGTTGCCAAAGGTTTCCCAAGACTGCATATTCCGTCAGATAATGAACCAAAAGTCAGTCAAGACCATAAGAAGTTCATTGACTTGTATCCAATCCAAATGGCCTCCACCGTTGTGGATTTGACTGGAGATCAGAATATTTTGACCACAAATTTTGATACATGCACTTTGATTCTGCAACTTGGTGCAATTTTGAACACTGTTCCTTCCTGGAAGATAACCCACAGATTGAGAGTTGTCGTTTTCGTTGAATATGAGAGTGCTATAGACGAAGAAAGGGAAAGAGTCAACTCACTTCTAGAAATATTGAGAATCGAAGCTACTATCCTTGTTTTGTGTTTGAATACGGGAAATTTTGCAAGTTACAATTACATTCTGAAAGGAGAATCAACACATGACCCTACTTTAGAGAAAAGAATAGACAAATTATTGGAGGAGGATGAATGGTGGAGAATGTTGAAGGGTTTCAGAATGGATGAAGATCGTGTTCCAATATTTACACCTGCTCGTACAAAACATCTTAATCCTCGTGTGGTTAGCAAGATTGCTAAAAGTTCAAAGATAAGATACAATTCAAGTAAGTTGAACAAGTTGGGTGTTTCCCTTTCTTTTATCGCCAACAAGATTTCAAAACGTGATATCAATCGTACTTTGGAAGACGATCCATCTGATGACGAGGTCTATGCTTCAGATGCAGAGTCCATAATGTCATTTACATCCACGAAAAGTTCAACTAGTGTCACAAGTCCATTGTTGAAGCCAGTATCCAACCTTTCGTCTGCAAGTTTGCAAAATGATCATTCCTCGACAGCTCACCATCTAAGAAGACCATTATTGCAAACTATCAAGTCCAGTTCATCTATAAGACGTGGACAATCAACCATGGGTTTCTCTGCTGACACGATGCCTAATTCCCAAATTTTCGAAAATGCTCAAGGAAATGAACCTTCCGTTGGATTTGTGCATGATGATGTTAGCTCGGTAAAATCTAGATCCATTAGCATGGATATGACTTCACCAACTAAGGAGTCGGTATTCAAGTCGGATGTTTCCACTAAGAAACCACTCTCAGTTCGTCCCGCTTCCTCCATGAGCTCACTGAGAAATATGATGACTGGCAATGCTCTATCGTCCCAACAGCAACAGAACACTTCATCAACCAAATCAAAGGCCGATTCACCTGAGGTCCAACAAAAATCGCAGTCATTACTACAACAAACACACCCATTACTACCACCACCTTCAAACCCATCACAGCAACAACAGCAACAGCTACCACATTCTGCATTACCTGGAATATCTGAATCCACAACTGCATACGACAACTTGGTCTTTTCATTCAACGAAGCGTCAAACAAGTCACAGTTTTTGGTCTTGAACGAACTGATGGCCAAGACCTCATCTATTTCAGATACAGCATTGATTTTTTCAACTTTGCCTATTCCGGATGTTGGATTACATAAGTCAGAAGCAGACTGCCTGGAGTACGTCACCAATTTGAATATCTGGTGTGATGGCTTACCTCCTATAATGTTAATTAATTCCAAGACAATGACCGTCACAACCAATTTATAAACTGTTTCTTTTTTCGATTTTCTAGTTTCAGATATATATATAGTTTCTGTTCTTGCATGAGAAAGACATATACCCGTGTTTTTTTCTCTTTCTTTTTTCTCCCATAATTGCATTTATATAAAGGCATATTATATCAAAAAGGTCGAGTATGGGTCTACTTTTTCACGTTTAGAATCTTAACAGCTTGAATTCTTCTGAAATTAACGAGGTGTATGATTCAATCTTCTTTTTTTTACCTACTTTCAGGCCGGGGAAACAAGTTCTCTTTAGATTAAGGTCGAAAACCCCTGGTGTCAATTTTGCTGAATCCGATCTTGCAGAGACAGCATTTGATCGTTTTTATAGCCCCGATCTGTCATGAGACTGTGGTTTATAGTCTTTTGGACTTCAACAATTAGACCGCCGTATAATCCAATAGTGAAACCCCCGCGGATATCAACTAAGGGCACTCCTTCTGTGCGCTGGCCTTTAATCACTAGACAACGTACAAGCTAAACTGGCCACTGCGTTTAAAATTAAAACGAGAAATTATTTGACCAACAGAAATCGAACTCGAGTCAGCTCTGGAGTTTACCACGACCAGCAGAAGTGCTACCGACTGAATTTACTCATGATTTTAATATTTATACTATAAAGTCAAAATTCCAGAAAAATAAATTAAAAAATAGATCACTAGATATAAATATATGGAAACAAGCTACGATTTTCAAGGGCAGGCCTTTTTTTAACATCTTATAGGATGATAAATGTAAACAATATAAAATCACTAGAACAGTCGGTTGGATTTTTTTTAAAAGAGTAGATCGAAATATTGGAAATTAACAAAATTGCTGATATATAGGTTTTAAGTGGTAAGTATAAAAGCCATTTATTGTATACTTTAAATATATAGTGGAAACTGAAATTTTTAAATACATATCTATATACGCAGATAAAAACCGAAATTATATTTAAAAAAACTGAGTTACACTTTATTTAGTTCATATTTGTTTTTTTAAAAGAAAATTCCAAACAGCTTTATCTAAAAACAAAAAAGAAAAAGACAAAAAGTTATACTGTCTTTGTAATTTAAATTGTTTAGTAATAGGAACAATGTTATAAAGATCTCTTTGTAAAGCGTGTCATCCTTATACAGGGATCATGCTAAATATTTTTTTAACATATAAATGTAATTAGGATGTAAATTATTGTAAAATTTTAAACTTTAATAAAATTATAAATTATTGTGAAATAGAAAACTACAATAAAATTGTAAAATATTGTAAGAAATTGCATAAAAAGGTTAAATTATAAAAATTTTAATATTGTAAAAATGTGTAAAAATTTAAAAGAATGTGTAAAAACTTAAAAGAATGTGTAAAAAGGTAGAAATGTGTAAAATTCTAAAAATCTAAATTAATATAAATTATTGTAAAATTTTTAAATTCTACAAATAGTTTTAAAACTGTAAATTAACATGTAAAATGTATATATGATTCTAAAAATAACAAAAACATTAATAAAAACTAATTTATTACTATATATTATTACAAATAAACAATCATCATTTTTTGTCATCGCCGAAGTTCCACATTAACATTCCATCTAATGTGACAGCAACGCAACTGAAGAAAGTGGTAAACAAAATGGTTCATTCATACCAATATTCGATAACAATTAAATGAGTTATTGAAGGGATGTCATCGAATTCGATGAATTTCCCGATCTTTTATACACAA
>JAKTRY010000080.1:0-55122 GCA_030579935.1 Ambrosiozyma cicatricosa | reverse complement strand
ATTTGTTAACATGCATACCTACCCTTTTTACAACCTCAAACCCGTGCGTTCCATGTCAGAGTGCAGTATTCATGGCTCATGGTCAAATTGTTGCTTAAATGTTAACACTGCAAAACCCAGTTCCTTCGAGCTGAAAATTAGTTGATTGTGTCCATCCTGTATAAAAAGTCACGTAGTATGTACTCAGATTGTCACACGCAGTAAGGAGTAAAACAGAAAGAAATTGAAGGAAGACCTCACGAGACTGTTGAGTCACCTTATATTGCATTAGTGTTGTAAAATCATCTTCAGTGGAGACGATCAATCTTTCCAATCCGGGGTATCTTTTTAAGTAATTAAAATCTTTTTTGCACATCTTCTCATTATGATATTCATACGTGCCACAAGTGTTTCAACTGGTTCAATGTCTCGAACAACTGTCTATTCAGGATCAAGATTATTAGGGCTTGACAAATCCATAGCTTCGTATTGAAACTTCACAGTGAGCTGATTCTCATGAAAATCAACAAAGTCTTTTATCCTTTTAGCTGCTTTCAAACCACCTAGTTGAGTCATAGGTAAGAAACAAATGAAGTCCAGTTTTCTCAATTCTCTTAAAGTTCCCAAAATTTTCAAAAACTTCCTCGAATTTGGAATTTGTGTGATACTTTCGCAGAATTCCACTTCTAGTTCGTGTAAATGGATCAGTTTAGGACGTATTTTTCTATACGCATGATGAAAGCTCAATATCTCTCAATGAGCCAACACCAAGACGAGTTTAGTACACTTTGGCAGTCCACTTGTGAAGTTCCCATGTTCTCAAATCAACCCCGGTTTCTATATGACAATATTGACTTGTCTACTCAAATTGATTAAATCTTTGACTTTCCCAGTACGACGTAACACATAAGTGAATGACTTACCAATGATAACTCTAACAAAATATGGATTGCATTTAATTCGAGTGAATGTGAATGAATTCTTTTTCATGATACCGACCAGCTTCTCTGTCAATGGGGAGGCAGGTGTGGTAAAGCCAGTCACATGTCTAATAGTAATGAGAAGATAACCTTGTTTCATTTCAAGAACAACACTATTCTCCTGTAAAATATCAAAGACCATTCAGTTAAATGCTGACCCTTCCTTCCCTAAAGGAATAAGCTCAGTTAGCTCAATATTTTCAAAAACCACTCTTTTCCAAATAGATAAGATCAACTCGTGCGGTAAGTTATTGATAAATTTTTTTCAGATTGACACTCTGTTGATGTTGTTGTTTCAATAATATGAATTGGGATTTCGAATCCATGTTGAATTACGCTGTTAACTTCTTGAAAGTTCGAGATGAAATGGACCAATCAATCGTTTCCAAACAATTGCTCGAACTGATGTTGGATACAGTGCAACAACTAGAAACAATGATTTGGTTAAAGAGTATACTAACGTACGTGTTACATTCAAAAAGTATGGCTGGACTGGTCGAGTGATTTTCGAAAATCTTCCGTCGACAGACTCGACCTCTAATTTAATTAATTATCGAGTACTCGACATCTCGACAGAGCTGAGCTTGTGAAAAGTTTCATATTAAACACATCCTTGACTTAAGATCTAGTAGTGTAAATAGCTTTTCATACACATGCCTAATAAACTTCTCATTTCGAGGTTTATTCAAAAGGTTTAATGTACCTCATATGGATCTTTCTTCTGAAAGTTTAACTTATGGGTTATGAAATATAGATGATGATTGATCTCTCCACGAATTTGATTTACGTACACAATTCGAAATCCATGTCGATTGGGTTTTGATTGGTTTCAATGTTAGCCCTGACCCGGGCCCCTGCCTCATGGATTTACCTAGGTTAAGTTGCTCCTTTGATCAACCACTTATATATCAGGCGCTGTTCAATATGTGCAGTGTTGAAACCATATATTGGCCTGCATCGAATGGACATGACTGGAATCCTGGTATTCTCATTTCATGATAGGTCGCCACTATTTGAGGTTATATCTTTAATGTAGAGTTATTTCTGTGTATATATGTAATTTACAAATTGAAACAATGTTGTTGATTTGACTCTTTATGAAAGAAATTACATATGGACGTTGATTCCGGAGTCATAAGTTCAATTATCAAAATACAGGCGACTTCAAAATAATGGCACTAATTAACGATAGACCGATAGACCGATAGACCGATATCCCGACCCAGAGCTCGCTCGGATTTTCGCTTGCTCTACAATCTTGCATGCAGACTGATCAAATGATCATGTGCAATTTTCAACTATACCTAACTCATGACTGCTGTAGGTGGTCCTGACAGCTATTATTCGAGAATCTTGAAAATGTCAAAAATATATGCATATGGAATTCTAATAATATTGAAAATTAAGCTACAGGCTTGTGAGAAAATTCCATAGTTTGAAATTTATTGTTATATGCCACAAATCTAGCGTTCTTTTTACTCAATTAATTATTTCTCGGCCCGGGCACGCACCAAGAGCTAATATAAATAAGTTTATGGAACGATTTAGGATGATCCTTATAGCCAAAGCTCAAATTTGATTAATGCAACTTAGTACATTGTAATGCCGGCTTTACTGTCTACTTTTCGATCTACCCGAAACGGGCCTCGCAACCTGTTATACATGACTGAAAGGAGGCAATCAACCGTTTTTGGACAAAGCTTGTAAATATTTATCGTGCACAAAACGTTTGTCACACAAATTTGTGTGAGAAAATTCAAAGGCTCGCTAAACTGGGGGAAGAATTTTAATATGTTCACCCAACAATCATAGGTCTTCTGATCTCTTCATCTTTTATTTTGAACATATGAGAAATGGTTCGACAGAACAACAGCTATCAGCATATAATTCTATAAAGGTTCCCAACAGATTGTTTTGATCACGACTATAGATCACGTAAATAGGCCATGGATTTCAAATTACGTGCACTGCACACAACTCACGTTTAGTGGCTACATGCTACTACAAAACTTCTTCTAAAATATTGTTGATCCACTTCGTGGTTAATTAAGGACTGGTTCCTATCTCCTACTTTCAGCCTGGCATCGATGCTGGGTAAAGGTGCCTAGATGTATATGTGTCAAGACTCAACCTTTCTAATAAACGTGTTGGATCAGTACGTACTGCCTATATACCTGCTTATCGCAATCTGCGTATGTAGGTATACTGTACAATGGATGAGAATCTTCGTACCGGTGTCTATAGAAAACAAGCAACCTATATTTATCTAACACGTACGTATGTGCTGGTATTAATAAACCAGCTTACCGAAAAAATTATCATTAGCTTCAATGAATGAATTTTTCTCAATTGGGAAAATGTTAACTCCAGACAAAGAAAAGATTCACAAAGACGCGTCGATCTTTGATTCTAATTGTTTTTCGCGTCTTTAGTTAGAAATGGAGTTTGGCGGCGGCTGGCCTAGAGCGAAAATTTCAGTTTGGCCGGTGTTGAAATTGGGTTGAGGTATAGTATAATCTTTAAGGCATATTTGGTATCTACGTAGATTTTACAGCAACACATTTTGCGTTTCGAAGCAATATTGCTACGTACACATAAGCTAACTAGATAGCATACTGAACGATCATTCGTTACTTCTGTTGCAGTGTCGTCATATGTATGTATCATCATGTACATGCTTTCCGAAGCCAGGTTATTTATCAACGCGAAGCCTACTTTGAAAAATTGACATGCAACCACATGAACAGCTGAATCTATATACAGATCCCTAGTTCATTTGATCTAGGCTATCAATTGGTGCAGTACATGTGCATAAATGTTGAAATAATTTGATTGTCATTGGAATCAGCTGCAAATTTGTATTCATGAGGTCCAAATCTAATTAAGGTAGAGCGAAGACAGAGGCATATAGTAAATTCACCCAGTTATATTATAGATAAGAGTCAAGACTCAAGACAGCCCTGAAATATATCGTTGATCCTCAACTTATATTTTGAAAGAACGTCCTATAGCTGACGTATATCTCACAGTGTGCACTACATTTCGATCCAATACCGAACGCCGCGTCGTCGGTTACAATTCATATAGCAAACTATTTTGGATTAAAATTAATAATAAAATGTTAACGTCATTTTAAGTCCGGTCGATTTCATTGTCTAATACTACTATCGAACAATGTCAAGAACTCTATATATAGCTAGTTAGACCGAACAGTACCGTATAAACAATGGAAATAAAACAATTTGTCAGCTCTCTCTGACCCCAACCGAGCATTTTACCTTACTATACTTGGCCAAATTCGAAGAGCTTTTGCCAAATTGAGGTTTCTGAACACATGCAATGTGTGATTTACAATCTAGCCATATACTAACGTTCCACACTGTACAAGCATGATCTGTTGCATAGGCTACAACATGATCTAATATAGGTTGCAAGGTGGCCGAAGGTGAATAAATTTACCCTCGAAGGCCGCGGCCTCTCATAATTCACATGTATGCGCCGGATATCATAACCACGTACATGCAGAAGTAATCATAAGAAAACATATATCAAATCCATCAAATATACCTCCATTGTACAGCTCAGAGTTTTAACTTAGTGTTATAGCTTCCATCATGTCGATATTTCTCCTATATATTTGCTCATTTGCATATATACTAATGCAATTATCGATCTAATGAGATCTCGGTTATGCAACATTATCTAATTGTGGCTGTGTCCATTTAAACTTAATTCATTGTTGCAATTTTAAAAAATATTGTAATTGATGGTCTCGATGTGAAGATCAAAAGTAGCTATATATGCTAACTAACTGAAATGGGCTTTTCGATCTAATTAATACGTTTCTTCAATTGTATAAAAGCAAAAAACAATTCTAAACTCGTGATCAATCTAACTGAATGGAGCAGTATATTTCATTAAAGCCCCATGCATGCATATTATTTAGGATTATAAAATTAGCCGCGGGTTGAAGTGGTGGATTGTTTTAAAAAAACGTACACCTTAATGTGAATTTGTGTATGTAATGAAATCATATCTATTCGGTAGTGCAACTATAGTTGTATGACTCATGCTTTATAGGAAGGTAATTCGGCAATGTCTAGGCATATGCGGACCTTACATGGGTTAAGTATGGAATAGTCCATTATCAGACGTAAATATGTCTAAACGTGAATTTCAAGATACATGACTTGGGATATAGACATGCAATTAGTAAAACCAGTTTACTAAATATCGTATCGGGAATACAACTTATATATTATTTTGGAATTATTTTAGAATATGATATATATGTCTTTAATATATCGAATGATTAGTGTCTGTATATACCCATACCACGCTCACAATTACAAACCCTATGTATATAATTACAGTCTATATTAACTGATAAGGATTCCTCACAAAAAGATCTAGCCGGTTGAGCTGCACTCATGTAATTGCTGTGTGCACTCCTATTGATATATTGCAATTTGCAATCTATATAAATTCTCGATCAGATATCGGTTACCAAAATTGAGATCGATTAATCTCGCTAGTCGTTCATAATAACGTATGATATCTGGTCTAGCTAATCTCGATATTGATTACATGGATCACATGGCAAATTTTAATTTCTGGTCGGGGAGGATCGTATAAATGTCAAGTACACACGCGCTGAAAGAGAGCTGTACTACGTTACATTAAAACGTAAAAAGTTTAAACTTTATAAACGTATACTGCTGTCAATTTATCAAAGAGCTCAGCCATAAAGCTCTTTAAAACTCAATTGATTCATGATATTGATATTGGTTTAGACTTTTCAGCCAACTTATGTTGTAATTCATTGTGCATGCATAGACTAGAGTCTAGCTGTATATAGCATGTGTAAGAAATTGGGAATCAAACAATCAATACGCAAAATATCGATACATGAAGTTCCAGTAGTGGTAGTTGTAGGTACAAAAATAGCAATATAAGACATTAGGGTTTATTCGAAGAATGAGATTTTATTTGAGTATAATGTTATATAGATTTTAAGTTTTGATACACACGCGAGGTTGAAAAAAAAATAGGACTCGTTAATTCCACCGGAGTAGTTTGATTTCTTTATTCAACTAGAGCCCTAACTATTTTCGTGCTGAATCCACCTTTGTCTAGAAGCCATACCAACAAAAGTATTCATAACTTGTTGGGTAGTTATATAGCTAAGCTATAGAATATTCGGCGTATTTATCACACATGCAAACCAGCAAAATTTCAGTGGCAAGTTTTTTCATCCACCGCGTCTAAATCTAGTGCAGTGCCATGTACATGCCTGCAAGTGTACTAATATATTCCCAAGAATTGCTGGATGTAACTTTAAATCGCTAACTATGTGGAAAATATACAAATTGGTGGATGAGATGGCCAGTCAGTCACCAGTGCTGTTAAACTAGCTAGGTGGTTCGATGAAGAAGAGCCTGAAGAGGTGATGACTGAAAAATTTCATCGATTTACGAAATGACCCCACTCATAATTATTATCTTCAAAGTACGCGTTCCTCTAGCTTTGGAATGTGATCGATATAATATATAAGTTGGAACTTAGGTCGAATCAATTGAAATTAATTAAACCCATAAAATTATAAGGAATTGATATTTGGAAGGATGGACATATTGAAATCTTGAAACTCCCAAACCATACGGCCGAGCAGCTGGATCGCTAGGCAGAATTAACTTCAAATTAATCTCCATAACTAGCTCAGATCTACTTAAATAGCCTGAAAGAGCAATCAGCATGTTTGATTTACCATGAATTGATTTAGCTTGAATTGATTTAGCTTGAATTGATTTAGTTTGAACATGACATGTTAGGTTGCTCATTTTTTTTGTGGTAGAATGAACTGTGCCTGCAGTACTATTATGATCATCAGTGGCAAGACTCACCGACCGCGCGCCTATTTGAGATAATTTTCTTTGTACTATTTGATGGATTGTTTCCAGGATTATATGTAATGCTTTAAGGGCCAGTACTATTATCTTTGAGTTTAAGACATGCCTATACAGTGACTCAAATTGAATCGGTTATAGTTGTATTGAAGCTGACATGACACTCGAACCACATAGGATAATGGCAAAACTCGCTAAATGTTTAACAGTATCGGTCTTTAAAGACAATCACTTGAATGAATCAATCGTGCACGGAAACGTAAACAATAGACATGAGTGCATTCTTGAATAGCGTATCTCCACCTTATGCAGTAATTTCAAGTTGGCCGGCGATCTACGTGTTAACACATGCAATTGACTTATATACTGTGATATACCACGTTACACGTTAAAAATTTATTCTAGTTTAAGGTAAATTGCAAACTAAGCAATAATTCAAATAGCTATTAAAAGTGATAGTTGTGTAGAAGAGAGAGAAGCAGTAATTTGAAATCAGAGACCGATTGCAAAAATGGAAAAAGCTAGCTATATATGAGGAAAACAAATTATAAGTTAAAATTAAAAGTATGCAAGGAATCTAAAAAAGATCATAGAAACAAAGAATTAGCTATATATAGTAGTTAAAAGTTTAAGGTGTATAGGATAACGAGAAAAGCAGTAAGAAATTCATGTGTGGTATAAAAGGCAAGATATTTGAGAGGGAAAAATACAAATTAAAAAGGGAACAAGCTAGATCATTTGAAAATCAAAAACGAGTGGGAAACAAATTAGAACTGGAAAACAAGCAGCGTACAGTATAGTATATATCAAGTGAATGAACAATGTATGTATCAGTAAAATAAGACAATTGGTGAATGTAAACGAACTATATCGATGATAGTTGAAAGGTCGGGTCAAAAAGATCAGATCAGATGCAAAGACTTCAGAGGTTAGAAAGAAAAAAAGGGAAAACAGAAGATAACGGAAAAATAATAATAATGCAAGGAGTCTGGGGATTGGAATAAGTAAATGTGAAGTTGGAAGTTAATGAAGAAAAGCAAGGAATTAAAGAATATGAATAAAATAAATGATATCAGTGATAGTAGTATCCTACTAAGGTATATGATGATAAATATGAGAGTCAACTAAACCAGCTCTTTGATACTCATCTTGTGTCTGATGGTGGCGTTGTTCTCACGGCAGGCACCAGCAGAAGAAGGGCGGGATGAAGGAACAGAAGAAGAGATTGAACTAGTTCTGGAAACAGGTGGATTAATAGACAAACCAAGACCAATGTTAACTGGACCACCAACAGTCAAAGAAGGCAAGTAAGAAGGTTTGTTGTTATTGTTGATTCCAGCATCTCTAGGTGAAGAAGAACGAAGGTTGTATAAAGGGTTGGAAATGTATGAGTAAGAAGGTAAAGTGGATGTAGATTTGCTAGTGAATCTTGACAAACCGCCAGCGGTTGTAGTTGATATGGTACTAGAAGGAGAAGTGACAGATCCCGAAGACGAAGCGGAGGACGAGGAGGATGAAACTGAACGATGAGTGGTATGTAGTGACTGAGGGATGGGATTGCTGCCATTGGTTTTGTAACCGTAAGAGGAATAACTATAGTTCGAATTTGTGTTGTAGTCTGGCACCACCGAGCCCATGTTCATGTTCAAGTTCATGTTCATATTCATGTTGTAACCACGTAGACTAGGCAGAGAAGTGAGGCTTGCTGTATGGGAAGCGGTCTTTGGATCGTTGAGCATCGACTTTTCCTGGTCTTGATGACTCATGGCTGTTATAGATGGCAGTTTGCAGCGTAACCGTTGAGCGGATTGTGGACTAAGTGGTGGTGTGGTTGGTTGTTGATGTTGTTGTGTTGGTGGTTGTGGGTATGATAATGGAGAGACACCAACAGCAACGGGTTTTTGATCAACGTTTTCAGCAGCTTTTAACACAGAGAGTAGTCTATCGGTCTTTGGAGATAAGGCAACGGCTGGGAAAGTAGAACTAGCACTTGGTGGTGGGGTGAAGTTTGTAAGAGAGAATGAAGTAGGTGGAGCTTGAGCTGGAACTTGGACTTGTTGAGGTTGTCCTTGCATCATATGTTGCTGATGAGGTTGAACTTGAGATTGCATCGATCTTGGGTCATGGTACGGGTATGAAGTAGTAGTGACTTGTTGTTGAGCGGGAAGTGGGTATGGAACAGGTTGATGTTGTTGTGGCATAGGTGCTTGTTGATAGTATAGTGGGTTGACATATTGAGGAGGAGCGTAGTTTAGTAAAGGATTTGGACAGTTGTTGTTATTATTTGAAGGGAAAGGCAGAAGTTTTCTTTGAAAGTCCAATTCTCTATCAACAAAGTCGTAGGATTGAGATTTTGATCTTTGAACTGTTCTTCTTCTAGTCCTTTTCTTCTTCAAATCTTCATCGTTCACTTTTAATCTCAACAACCCAAAACCTTTCTCGTATGGTTTCAAACAAAGATGAACAAAATCGTCACCAAATAGAGGAATCAAAGCATATCTGATTTTATAACAAAACTTAGAAGCCAATTGTTTAGCAATTGCGTATGGAATCCAAGTACCTTGAATCTTCAAAAAACCACCTCTAACTCTTCTAACTTCAAATTCCAACTCTGGAGATGATTCAACCAACTTGACAATATCAGCCTTGGCATTACCAATTGCCTTCCATAAACCAGTTAAGTGCACAAGACCAGAATGGTAATCCCAGATGATCCAGTGATCATTGATCTTATATTCAAACACGGTTAAGTAATTTCTTGGATCTATTGAAGTTGAGTACTTTCTTCTTCCAATTGATTCCAATTTAGGAATAAGATGTAGTTGATCTCTTGGTATTTGTCCTTCTATATGAGCTGGATATGGTTTGATTGGGAAATTAACAGTAGGTGGAGTAGCATTCATTTTTGTAGTTGTGATGTGACGTTGTTGTGAAATAATATTGAAAAGAAAGACTAGTGAGTGTAATGAAGCTAAGTGACCTTAGGGTATTGTTAATAGTTAATGATTGTGCGGGGAGGAGTCACAAACAAAAGAAGACTAAAAGAGGTAATGCAAGACAATCTGAAAAGTGTCAAAATAAGGGGAAAGTAGAAGATATAAATAGTCATGAGTGAATAATGGATTTGCCATTGGGGACTTGGAGAGAGAGAGGTAGGGGTCAGAAGTAAGAAGTCAGAAGTCGAACTGCATATAAACTAAGTTTACTTTACCCGAGACACAGATAAAGAATCGTACTATCTAGTATAGCACTAATAGTGTAATTGAGGATGGATCTGGATGTACAGGTTGAAAAATTGTGCTTGTAGTTCGTTGTTTAAAATAGTTCTTTTCTTCGACGTATTCGACATTCGTCCTTCCACGGTCCCACCTAGCTTCGAGTTCGAGTGTTTTTGTTTTGGAATTTGGGAAAGAAAGTTCTAAATTCCAATTTAATATTTTTGGGGTGAATATTAGGGATTTTCCTTCTTCTGTAACAATTGTTCTGCCCAACTTTGATTCTTCCCAAGCATATAAGCAGAAGTCTAACACTCAATTCTCAATTAGACCGTGCGTATAGTAACAAGTGATATCAACATCTTGGACGGGATTTTTGACGTGTAGCAGTTTAAGACATACATGACAAGCATTCAGACAATTGAATTGATCAAAGAGCTTAGCAGGACAAAAACAGATTCGGATTAGGCCAGAAATTTGAAAAAATGGTAGATATGTACTACTGGAAAATGAATATTGATCATCATGAACATTGAACCGTCTCGAAAGTTGAAACTCGATCGATGCAAGGAGAAAGAATTTCCATTTAGGCAGAGAATACTCAGGATTTGGAAATTTTGATTTTTGTGAAAAATCAGATCTGAAGAAAATTTTGCAAGACCGGCCCATATAGCGCGTCCAGACTCACTAGCAGCCCATGGCTATAGCTGCTGACGATTAAGAATATTAAGTCGCAGCATGCGCCAATAGGAATCGCATCAAATTACAAAAACAGCAGACATACCAGTAAGAGCCGTGGAGCCTTTTTGCCAGTTAGTGTGATTGTGAAGATACGTACGTTCATGAAAATCATCAACTACATGGATACTACTCTATGATGTGTAACAACATGACATCTGTCCATGGGCCTACTACCTATCCTACCTACTAATGTAATAACCGTTTTACCAATGACCAATGACCAATGAACATTCCAGTACGAGCCTGTTATCAGCGAATGATATATGGTTCTTTACTTTAGAACTCTGCCTAAATGGTGCTAAAATGATCGAAAGTGTATACCATATTAATTTGAGATGTCAATAATTTCACGAGAAAAAAGCTTATACAATCCGGTTTTATTAACAAGAATTTCAACTTTACAGGAATCACAGCGCGTGCTGGCTGCTATAGCCATGAATATTATATCTGTATCTATATGGTTACCCAATTCAAATATATCGTAGCAATCCTACCTTGCCCATGTCATGTGTGTATCTATCGACAGTTGAACTGTAGTCTATCTACAGCCTGATGCCTTTATACGTGTCTACCACATGCATAACCACATTGTTGTTGACAAATTGACAGTTGTGGTTCAATTGTTATATACATTCTCTAAACGGGCTCCAAGCTAAACAGGGTACCATTTTTCTATAAGGAATTGTTGAATATGTATGAAGAAAATGCAAGACTCGCTTTTAAGTATATGCAAATTTGAAATGAAAAATGAATTTAGACGCTCATGGACAAAATCCAAAGCAGCCACAATGTATTTTAAGGGCAGTCCTGCATCAGGAATCAAGATTCAGTGCGTTTCCGGCCGGTATACATAAGGGAATTAATATATCATTATTTCTAACAGCACTATTGTAGCAACGACAACAACAACGACAATCCACAACGAAGACGACAACGTGTACGATTATGTGTGATAATGTGTAACTTTCTGCAAGTCCCAGGGGAATCACTTTTTGAGGATAAATTGAGATCATGGGGGCCCTGCACTTGGCCCTTGCCGTCGTCTTCGTCGTCGTAGTATCTGTCGGTACCCTGGACACATGGCCTCACTATCCTAACCTATATAGGTGCTTGCTACAACGTTGATCAACGATATATAAATCTCGAAGACAATTCGGGTACAGGCTAAATGCTTCGTCCTCGGCTCGTTGTGAGCTACTACTAGTCTCTCTGTATCTTAAATTAGTGAGTGAGTGAGTGAGATGAGTGAAGGGCCCTTTCAAATTTTCAAGTCGATGCAAGCTCCGGCCGGACAAATTTTGGACTCGGTCGATCCAAACTTTTAAAAAAATCGATATATATGGATCGATCGGGAATCAATTGAGGATCGGTACTTACAATCCTGAATACTGAATTTCATGATTGCATGGAGAAAAGGGAAAAGATGAAAACATATAATTAAAATATATGCTAGAGATATTATCGAACCATTCTTGCATATACGTAGCTATGGAAATCTTGAAAGTTACCGGCGCCATCTTAAAATCTTAACACATATAATCCTTTAAAGAGTAAAAAGAGCAAACGCGTCTTGCGTTAATGGTTTTTAACCTTAAAAGTTTAAATTTTTATTACGGTGTGGAAGAGGGACGTACGTCTGACAGCGAGCGAACGTGAATAGGAGTTATACTAGCTGGAGATCCTACTTCCTGGATTCTCCACTACACACCATGGCCCAAATAATTCACATGCTTTTGATGAGACCTATATGAGGGCCTTGAGGGAAATTCAAAATTAGTAGGCTATGGCAAGGTGGTGATCCTGTGAAAATTCAACACAGGTCAGGCTTCAGCACTGCTCACATGTGAACTCGATGCGAGCGGCCACAGGCCTAGAGATGGACCTGCAAATGGTAACACAGCTATGACATTAATCAGAATTTGCCAGATCACTGTTGCTCACTCTCGAGTCTCATGTGATGTGAAATTTTTCATCCTGATTCAGCTGACTTGAGCAGTGCTTTAAAAAGCTTATGAAAACTATGTTTGTTATCAGCATTTTATGAATTTTTCAACTACATTCTCCTATAATAATATTGCTTTGAAATGTTGACGAGATTATAAGTAAACAATTCCTAATTAGATCGTCACAAGCGGAACCGACGAGCTAATACAATCCAGCCATTTGGTGTTTTGTTTTTGCTGTATATATGCATGCTTGTATGGGTTTTCAGTGATAATCATAAGTGTGTAGTATAATCTTTACATATTCTGCTTATAGATCACGAGTCAAGCTATTCTGTAAACATTCATAACTAACTAGTTCGCTCCTCTTTTGTTTGCATTCGCAATGCTACACCAGGCGGAGATGTTTTGATGATATATAGCTGCCATCCATGTGACTTGTGTAGACTGCAAGAGGGGGGGCATCTCACTTCAAAGTTGATAAAATAAATATCTTGAAAACTGTGGAAAATTGAATCTGATATCTGATGTAGGAACGTTTATCATTGATCATGCTTTACATGTTTGTTCAACTTTGTCTATATCACTCAAAATTGTTACTGGAGTTAAAATTGTAAAATGAACTACTATATCATAGAGATGTTGGACCTTAGAAACTCGGAACTCTGCATCCGGCAATTGAGAACGATCTATTCGATCGTGTTGGGCCGGGGATGTTCAATATATCGAGGATGGAACTCGATTGCTAATTTCGATGCTGGAGCCTGTGGGCGAAGCTTAGACAGTTTTTTTAAGTTTATGCAATTCATAACAGATGCAATACATATATAGCCTAGTATATACTGGATGTATAAGTACCGAGAGCATGATATTAATGAAAACCAGGTAGATATGAGTCCAGTTTTTCAACATGAACTTTCGAAGAGCAATGTAAACAATTTAAGGACGCATTACTAATGCGTCAATGTGCATTCATTCACCTAATTAACGATATGTCTATACTATTTTGTGTTTGCATTTTTTGGCTCGTTTGTTAGTTTTGTTTTTGATCGAATGATGAATTGTAGATTCATAAAAAGTATAAAATTATCGATAATCCAGGGCTAGTTAAAAGTCCACGCAGCCAACTGAAATTTAGATACATTTTCAGAAAATTTGTTTAAGTATATGGCATATCAGATATCATTTTTGGATATTTACATAAAAAAACATGGTTTGTACCAATTTTATGTTTGAAGTTACATTTGTTATAAATCTAATTATAACTAAATGAAACGTATATGAAAGGTTCATTAAAATTGACTTTTATAGCCATCCTAATTTAGGTGTTTTGAAAACAACTTTTCAAAAACGAAAATCACAAAACTTGCAAAAGCTTATATATGCAGTTCTTCTTCTAGTCAACTGAATACACTGGCAACTGGTCTCCACCCAGTCAAACGTAACGCATATATTCAAAATTTAAATCAACAATCCTCGAGCAAACACAACTTTTATGTCTGTTTTGTAAATTGTATATACAACGAAATTTTGCATGACCTTTTTCTGTAATTGGCTTATCTATTTTTATAATTGCTACTTTTGAATTGTGTTTGAAGAAATTAGTCAAAGCCCGAAAAACAAATTTATATAGCTCAGGAGTTTCAAGATCAAAGACGATCATCGCTAATTTTGCTGCAATGGTGGCTGTCTGCTGTTTTTATAAAATAATATTTGTGTGTGTCCATGTGCTTGTTTTCTTTTTTAACCAATTTACAATTTTGAAATGTTCAAACGTTATCTGTAACTTTTTATATATGTAAGCTGAGTTCGAGTTCCTATAATGATGGCTGGTTTTTGGAAAACAAAAAGTGGGTGTAATTCTCGGGTGTATTTAGGTGTCCTGTATCTACCAAAAGTTTTTCATGATGGATGCATTTGAGTTCAAAGAAAATACATATAATTCCCTCCATGACATATTTGAAAACTCAAAATGTTTTAAAAAAATAATATTGCTGTACGTTATAGTATATAACTTATAAATAAATATAAACAAAATTTTAAGAATTACTCCGCTACCTTCACTTATGAGTCCAATGGCCTTTTTTTTTCTAAATTAAAAATAAGGTACAAAATGAACTATAAATTTGCCACAAATTCGATCAATTTGTAAAAAAACTCTTCATGTACAAAATTTACATTTTAACATTTTTGCCGTCGATTACATTTTTAATATTTTTTACAATTAATTTACTGTTTAACATTTTTACATTTTTTAAATTGTTTACTATTAATTTAAACTTTTGATTCACCTTTACCTTATTATTCAGTTTACTCTTAGTTTTAAATTAATATAAGCACTCTAAATATTTTTTTCTGGTAAAAGAAAATAATTGTAGATGACTTTTTGAAGACTCTTGACTTTGAGAAATTGATACTTCAAAATTATCAATCAAAAAACTTTTTTTAATTTTTTTTTTACCTATTAAAGTTTAATCTGTATTAACGAATATATATGAAGTCTCACTATACACGAAAACCAATTCAATAGAAAAATGGATGTGCTTTTTTTTATTTTTTTGAAAATCGAAAAATTTTATTGAAAAAATTGGCCATTGTCAACAAGCTTATATATAGATTATGATTTTTAAAAATATAAAAAAACGAAGGAAAATAATTCTACGGGGGTTTCCTACGTTATGATTAGGTATACATCAGCTTACAAATTATTTATTTACGACGTGGACCGTGGTCAATCTGTTGAAGGTTAAGACCAATATATGCAATTATGCATGCATATATCTTATAACTTTGATTACGACCTAGCTCTATAGTTGCATACAAGTTCTTAATTTACCAAAGTAATATTGCATAAATCGACGATCCACCGGGTCTTTTGACCTTAATCTAAAGAGAGCTTGTTTCCCCTGAAAGTAGATAAAAAAGTTTTTAATACTGCAACTTGCCACAATGGTCAAAATGTATATATTGGCTTCTCTTTTATTTGTTCAGGGTTTTGTACTGCATTTATGATTTATATATATTCTTCCCTTTTTATTCCTCATATATATGGCTATTTTTTTCTTTTTCTTTTGCGATTTCAAGAAATTGTTCAATTGAGCATGTAAGCGGCAGGCGTTTATAATAAAGATGTCTATACAGGTAGTTGATCAATTATGTATATACCTCCAAGTTAATGGTATACCGGCCTCGAGTATCTAAGAATTTTGAGTGACATATATGTACATGTAGGCTGAATTAAATTCTCAGTATATATATATCATTAATTAATCCATATATACATGTAGGGCTGGAGCGCCTGGAGAACATATATTTATATATCAAACTAAATCGGGGGCTCAATTTCCCTCAATAATCACAATTAATTGAGTTCATTTCTCTTGTTATATATATATATATATCCGGTTGATAAAAAGGATATATGGCTCATGGTGTCATATATAATCAAAGAAAAAAAAACAGCTGGATTTCAGATTACTTGAGAAATTCTGTTCGTTATATAGTTGCATACTTTGTACATCATCAAATGCCCGCATGTCATATATATATATGTCGGCCTAATTCATTTATTCATGAGACCGAAGATCACAAATTGGATAGATCTTTATCATCATGCACTCATTAGATCCATGATTATAGGATTAATATATATATACATTAGAGATATTGATAAAAAAAACAAGCTCGAGCTGCTTTTTTTGTTGAAACCTTAATTATTCTGCGCCGAGGTGTTATATCCAAGCTACGTTTCCATTGTTTAGTACATAGCATGGCCATAACGTGTCAATTTTCAAACTATATATATATATATGAAAAAAAAACATTCAAACAAACAGATCTTTATCTTAAGCATTCGTAAATTTATAATGTGATCGAGGTATTACCGAACAATTTTCACAAATTAATGTTGCAATCATTTTGAACATATATATAATACGTATAAACTAAAAACTTCAAGGTTGACACATTGTTAAGTGTTGACGTACGCCCATATATATAGTATATCAGCCACTATATACTAGAGTTCAAATACCATTATATATCTTAGAGACTATCAAGGCATATTTTGCTATATATGTTGACTCACATGGGTAAATTGTTTCTCCTTACTCATGGCCCAAAATGGTAATTAGTTCGAAGTGAATATTGATGTCGGGCGCCTAAACACGCCCGGTAAATTGTTAATTAATTGCGCGCTCAGGCCGACGTTGAATTGTTTTACGTGCATATATAAATTGTCGAAACAGAACATTTTTATACATGTATTTATCGCGCAAGGTTGGCATACACATATACAGAGGCAAACAAAAAACTCGCTAAATGTTTTGATGTATATCTTAACCTTGGCCAGAAATTGTTGGAAGTGTGTTGATCAACTTTGTACATTCTTGGTTAAATAAATAAAACTTGTATAAGAGCAGTATTCGATATATTTTTTAACTCGAAAGGATTGTGTTTCTCGAGGCCTTTGACAATTCGACATTTCCGTCTTCGAAGAACCTCTACCGTATAGTACCTGCAGATGTGTACTCTAGCCGCCAGGGCACGTAGGCTTGTGAGTTCTGGCTGTATAAAAAATAAGGCTGTTTATATCGACGATCAATGTCGATGGCTGAAAAACTTCAAATCAAATGCATTGAAATTTGGAACTTGAATTAGTGCATGATTTACGATGAATATTCAGCACATGCATGAGTCCGGCTTGAAAATTCATGTACCAACTCGAGGTAATATATAACATAGCTGATAGTAGAACACACACCCTAATATCAGAAAAACTGAATAATCTGTTTAGTCACTTGAACATAGGCCGTCGATGAGCTCAAATAATCAGTTCGTGTGTAGATCACGAGACCGGTCGATACCATATAGTCTCCAATCTTGAACTTCTATTTAACTGCCACGGGAGATATCACCTCAAAATTAGAGCCAATCAAAACTTTCCGTGCGTGAAATAGTGATACATATGCATATATATATATATATATATACTCTTTCCTGTTGGTTAAACTAATACACATGTGGAAACCACTATTATATAAAGCAACTTTTCAACTTGTCCCTGAAACTCGAATTCATTTTCTTTAACTGCATACCTTATATATCAAAATTTGTATATACTATTTGCACACGAGAGCTAATCTTCTATTTCTAATTGAAAATTTTACATGGATGCAGATGTATTAATTTTTTTGTTTAAACGATATCCAATTGGTGTCCTTATAGCTCCTCCTGAGTCATATGACATATCTATGAAGAATCTGGGGTATCTTTAAGGCGCTGGACGAGCGAGCAGGTGATATTAATTTATGTAACCTGAGAATGGAAGAGTGTTACGGCGTGTAAAACTTTAAGGCCTGTACAAAAAGAATTTCTCATACAAACTTGTATATGTAGCAAGTGCGAGACTTTTTATAAATGTTTAAACGCCGTGACAAAAATTCAGAAGCCTCAACAATATTTCAGGGGCAGCTTGTAGTTGGCTGCAGCCCGTTTCTAGTATACATTTCTATTTTTTTTGCTTACAAGAAGATACAATACCCATTGTCACGTTTACACCGCTAATTTAATACTACCTTATTAATACTTACTACTTCTGGCGTCCATGGAACCATAGATATATAGGGCTTGCGTACCATGCCCTGGCGTATGTACAATATTGGAGGTAATTTTGGGGCAGAAGAATATGAGGCACCGGTCTACAAATTAGATCCGTATGCATCAAGAACAACTACGACAAAAAAAGCCTCCCATGATGAACTAATGACACATGGCTCTCTAAGATTAAATATAACAATCAGTCGCATGAAAACGTATATACCGTATATACTTCTTTTAGGATATAAAATGAGTTGAAGAAGCGTATATGGCCCATGGCTAGCTTGAATTTCTGAGAGGTTGTCTCGACTCTCGACCCATCTTATTAAAATTTAATTGGAACGTTGCTGTACTTTAAGGCTTTTCTTTGAGTTACGTTGAAGAATCTTTTATAAAAAGAGCAGCTCATCCTGAGGGAGCTAGTTCTTTTATAAAAATTGTTGATCTGACCAAAAACTCCGGCCGGGTATATATGTTAATTTGCATCTGGGTTTTGGAAACATCCGTGGGCTGGCTTTTTTACATGTATATGTGGGTTGTCTGAATTATATGTTTCTGGCCGACAGTTCCATGCATGGAATATCCGTGGTTTATATGGATTTATTAAGGTTTAATTGTTCTATACTAATTGATTTAAAAAGATTCTTCCAGCTATATTATCGAGTCTGTTCAGACTGTTCTCAACACCACTTATTTGTACTCGGCGTCCTCATTTTTAAGCCCAGCGCTCACCCCATATTAACAGATTGCATGTGCGCAGAATCAAAGCTACTAGCATATATGTTGCAACCAAATCTCAAGTTATATAGTATACCTTTCTTTAATTAAAACAGCTATACACATTTATTTCTTGATTAGGATACGAAAGATATACTGCAATCGAGAGAAATTCGAAGGATCTGAAACATATTTATGGATCGTCAACGGTTTTGAAGGCAGCTGAAATTTTTCTATCGATAGAACTTTTAATTTTAGTTGCCTTTACATTCTCGAATAATCATGCCTTTATATATCAGTTTTTTATACTGCATGTACGTCCATATATATGTTGTAAACTGCAAATTAACTTGATTATCTTCTACACAGAACATTCATATATATATATGCACTTTGGAAAAATGAGTCAACTATATTTTATATCTATAACCTTGTTATCGACCCCCTAATGCCAATTAATAATTAATCACAATTAACATTTCCAATTTAGTGTACGATCATCTATATTTCCATGAGAAGGTTTTTTGTTCATGATAATTAATTGAGCTTGTGTGAATTGTGACATCGACAGTTAGAGAATACATCATGAGCCCTGCACATGTGATAAGTTCGATGTATATATGGTTCTCGAACAGATCATTAATTTTCAATGTCGTATAGTTTGTTCTTATCAATTACTCTAGCCAGAATGCACTTGTGGCCCTGTAGAAAACTCGAAGATGCACTATACATAAAAATATCGAGGATCGAGAGAATGAGAGAAAAAGAATATTATATGACAAATTAAAGAAGAATGTATGAGGAGAAAGAAAATATTCATGAACCAGCCTCCATGGGATCTCAGATTACCTGTACAGCTATTTAATATCATATATGATTAACAGTACATTCCCCTTCCCTTTTAGTTTTAGATATAATGTTGTATAACAATCATTGAATTGCTAGCCCAACCAAAATCAGTATATAGGGTCTAATGTTGTACATCCAGATTCCATACTTCACTTTAAACCCTATTTTTTTTTTGCTTACTACCAAAATATTAAGAATCTATATAAAACGGAAAAAGAACTTCGAAAGGCTTATCAAGACTAGCACCTACGTCTATAGAAACTCTCTATACCGCGAATCAGGAAAATTAGTTGCTAAAGATTTGACTCAAAAGATACAAAAACTGGAGGATAAACAGAACAATTACTTGTTCAATGCCTACATTTGGAGAGACAGATCAATCAATGATCAATGTTTCTTAACAACTTTGTTATTTAACAAGCTGTGGTTGTTGGTAGACTGTAATGAGAATAGACCATCTATGTTACACCCACAGCGGTTGGAGCAGCATTATCTTCTGCCCTTGATTGATCCGTTGCAACTGGACCATTATTATCACCCGGATTTGGGTTCAACAAACTGTTGACCAACGTCTGAGAATTTCTAGCAAACTCTTCAGCACTGACTATAGGCACTCGAGGTGCGTTCTTTCTTCACTTTCTCGATCCTTGGGAAGGGGAATTAGAAGTTGGTTTCATTATGTCCGTCACAAATGATGGAGGATTCTTTGTTCTCTCCACATACCTTTGCTTAAAGATCTATGAGGAGTTGGAAAAGAGTTGCATTCTTCTGTCTAGTAGGAGACCAGAGCAATTAAGGTAAGTGTGTTTATGATCATAATGAGTACACTTGGGATCAGCGATACAGTGGGATCTGGTGTGATTTGTACTGCCACAGTAGTATCAATGCTTCAATTTGGATGTAAGTTCAAAGGTGAAGTCATACTTGGCTCCTTCATAAACCAACGATTGACGTTTCTTAGGCGCTATTCTACCATTGAGATCAACCACGGCAAACATAATTGATTTTTCATTGGATAGAGATATCAAGTTGTCTTTTTGTTGTTTGGGCAACTTAGTATGGATGATATAAGCATTGATTGGTGTCAAAAGTTGCTTAACTTGTGATTTAACACCCAGTGGGGAAAACTGATCTTGAAAGTAGCTAATTGAGTGAAAGACTGAGGTGACACTTGTATGATTTCGTATCTTTCAGTAGACTTTCCACATAACATAGTATATATGCGATCCTTATCTCTCTCCTCAATATAAGAAGGAAGACAGGGGTAGAGTCTTTTGTATGGGACATTGACTGGGTCGAAGTATTGGTGAATATCAAGTCTGGACTTGATATGTTCTCCATTTCTTTCTTTGAAGCACTCGTGCCCTTGAATGGCCTCTGTCAAGAGAGGAAGAATATCCTTCATGACGGCAGAGTTTTTCAAAGAAGCACCATCTTTCGCAAGTATTTTGAAGTACTTGTTGATATCCACACCAGCTGTTTGTGACGCAGTGATGATTGATTGGAAGGATGCGGGGATTTGTTGTTGTTGTTTTTGTTGCTGGTTTACGTTTTGAAGGTGAATCCGGCTATATGGAACAGTGACCGGAGTCGATGGAAGAGCATTTTGTTGATTCGAAACGGCCGATAGTGAATGAGTTAGTTCATTGACGTCTTTAAAACTTGCAATATCCTTAGTCTTGGAGAGTTGAAGGACTGCTTGGAGGCATGATGTGGTATGATATGTATGTTAAAACTTGCCGTAAACATGTGTACATGTGCTCGCAGCCTGCAATATCAAAAATTATTCTGCACTATAGTTCATTCCTTTTCATGATTTGTTGTGAGCTAATTGAATCTTAATTAGAAACTATAATTCGACTTCCAATCAATCATCTTTCCAGCTGGGCTTAACGGAATAGCTTTTATGAGACGCTGGTAGAAGATATGTACTAACTTTAGTATTTTGAATTGTCATAATATGCCACCAACAATTATCGATGGGACATCTTTCTTGCAAGTATATACTTGCCAGAGGAAGAATTTGTTTTCAAAAATAGCTCTCTAGCGCTTCAATTTATGGCTATGACTCCTGATTTACGTGCATGCGTATATGGCCATTCAGCAAATTTCTTCGACTAGTTATTGTGTGTTTAATCTCTGAACAATATTAACCCACTTTGGTAATAGGACCCACGTCAAGAATGATTAACCAACCAATTTGTCTTTCACATGTTCGCACATGCGTGGTCCCTAGATCTAAAACTTGAGCAATACTATGCTTCTGTTGTCCTCGATCGAGAATCAATACCGAGGGAGGGGTGTCCGAGACATGAAGCACGAAAGTCCTTGGAATGCAACCTAAATCCGGGGATTTCTGCATGCCCTACTAAAGAAGTTATACAAACTGCAAGAATTCATGAAATATACATCAGAAGAATCATTTCCAACCGTTTGCTAGGTAGCTACGCTATGTAACTAGCTCAAAGAAACCAGTTCCTGGTATATAGAACTTCATGTGCATGTAAAGACTTCATCAGGCGGGATAGAACCTTATAAGGAAGAAAAATCGAAGATTCATGAAAATCAGGAGCCAGAATTACACAAACTGATGGGTCGCCCAAAACTGATTTTGTGTCTAATATTTAGTGCATATAGACGATCGAAGTGATCGAAGTGATCGAAGTGATCGAAGTAATCGGGCCAATTAGCGTGTCTGTGAGCGAGCTCGAGCTGTAAACTATACAGCTTGATATATTTCAGACGCATACTTGAACAGAACTTCGAAGTAATTATGGCTTTGAAAAACACACAGCTGTATACAGAAGCACGAAGTAATCAGGTTGACACATGTACTTTGATCCACTGAATCGATGTCATATTGTTTCTGGGAATTTTTCATTAAACCAAATAACTTAATTGTTAATTGGTATTGACGAGTCACTTAGTCTTTTATCCCGAATTAGGACTTGCAAGCTAGGATCGCGATCGCTATACACTAGAGCTCCATCATCATCGATCAACGTTAACTATTATTTCTGTTTCAGTTCATATATATTGATCTAGAGGCTAGTACATTGAATCAAGGTAGCTCTAAGTCAAGACTCAAGACTCCGTGTAACCATGTAGCAAAAAAAAATAGTTGATCAATGTATCCTCAATGAATGAATGAACTCTTAAATTTGATTTCAACATTGAACATAACCTGAAAAATTCTTCTTGCATGCAATCATCTCGTGACCTAATTAGGCACTATAGTTTGATTCTTGCTGATCAGCCTATATATAGCTTATAACAAGTAGGCCATGAACAATAAACTTCGTACGTGGCACCGATATTCGACAATAATAAGTGTCAAAGTGAACATGCCTTCAAATCGCCTTAAACTTGAAAATAATACGTCGATGCGAAATAGGTATAGACATTGTTCCTCAACATAACAGAGTAGATATCCTCACTCCAAGGACCAAGCTTGTTTGCACGAAAAATGCAAGAATAAAACCGATTTCAACTTCTCAACTTTGAAACTGAATTGCACTAGAATTTTATAGTCACTGCCTTAAATAGAGGGACCGGTCATAGACTTGCCATACATGGCTCAAATAAGCACGCACCACGTGAACAACTCCGACTCACCTCGAACGTTTCTAGTTGCGTATGGACTCATGTGATTTGATTTTTAAGTTGCCCATTACGCGCGGAATGAAGATCTTATAGCCCCGATTTGATTTGAGTTGATTTAAGTTGAGTTGGGTTGTGTTGAGAAGAATCCATATGAAGAAGTGGGATATCCGCTTTCGGTTATGAAGAACAGAATTCTGAATTAGTAGATCAACGTTATGTGTTAGAACTTAGAACTCGTCGATTATCCACTTTTTCTTTTCAAGTCTCTCGAGCTGAAGTTGGCTGAGTTCGCACATGGTTCATTATTCTTTCAGACAATCAACGATATCAAAGACGATCAGCCATGATATGAGAAAACGTCCTCAAGTTCCAATCGTGAAAAACAAAGATCGAGATTTCGATAAATATCATCATGCAATGAAAAATTCTTAGAATCATCAGTTATCCGGGTGTTTAATGTGACAATGATCGATTCACTATTGTCAAAATCTTCGAATGGCATATGCAATATTTCAAGATAAACGACAACGTATACTATTAACAGCTGGCAACTTTCAATCTGATCTTGAGAATTTAGTCCTCACATACTGATCCAGGACCATTCCAACATACAATCAACGGTTAAAACTTCAGTGAATTTGATATACAAGAGACATAATGATTTCAAACTGTTATCTGTCAAGATATACTTCTGATAATTGGGTGATAATCAGAGTGTTTAAATAACAATGTTAACATGGCAAATTTCGCTCATCGTCCATTTTCGAAACGCTGGCCATTTTGGTGCATCATATATGGACATCTGAGAGCAACAATTGCAACGTAGATCCATTCCAACTGGAGAGAAACCCAACTGACAAATTCCATGGTACAACCAAATACCATATAGTCAATGAGCTTAGCCTGATCTACTCATGTCCTTTCCCGGCTGTCATTCTGATTTAGTTTTCAATTTGATCTCTTTCATTTCCTTCTAACAACATTACCGTTCTTGGTTATTATGAAATTCGGCACATCACCAACTTTCAATATCACGAAAGAAGACCAATTAAATCAATGTCATGATAGTGAACACATTCTGAACTGAACCTTTATAATAGTAGTTTGTGAGTGAAGTTTGAGGGAACCATGGGTAACATGGTGATGGATGGGTTTCCTCAATCAAACAATGACAACAACAACAATGACTCAGCAGTAGTAGTAACGTTCTGAATTCAACTTATTCTATCGAGTGTCTGTGTTCTTTCCACCAAATGCCGGAATATATGCGTTGTTGTGGCTATTGCCGGCATGGAACGTCTATATAATTGCGAATTTATCATCCTCGACCAGATAGAGTGATTGGATGAATACCAATTTGTCCACGGTCTACCCTACTGAGATCAGTGGATAAAACCGAGAGCAAGGAAAATTGCTTAGAAGTTGGGCTTATCTTTGCTTTGGTAGGTTGTTTCGGTACGTTGTTATGGATTATATGTGCTTTGCTTAAAATAGGGCTAGTTGTGGCCCGGGTCATTTCAAATCATTGTCGAAATCGCACATGCTCGCGTTGTTGTCAAGAGATATGATGTATAAGGTCAAATTCATGAAACAAGGATCGTCATCAAACTTGTAATGAATGCAAATAGTTTTGTATTGTTGTGTTAATATAAATTGGAACATATAAGCAAAAGAGGGAAGCAGTCGAAGAAGTTATTAACTACGCGTATGTCCTAAAAAACAGGGCTTATATATGGTAAAGGAGAAATGGTTTTCGTGAACCGCGCTTTAACTGATCTATGGTAATCGATCAGCTTTCAGGACTCCAGGAGTCCAGGATGAAGCTTGATTAACCTATTTTCAATCGGTATTTTGCCTAGAGAGAAACACTTCATAATCACATATATTGTTCACAAAATTCTAAACGTCCAAATAAACACCTATATATAAAACATGATACATACTATAGCTAAAAGATAAATGAAACAAGGACACAGAAAGTTCAAGTAAAGAAAATAAAAACAGAAGATCAAACAGATAAAGCAATTAGTAAAAAAGTGACATGAATTAATGTATGCAGACTGAACTGAAATAATAATAGAAAATCAGCCATAAATATGGAGACCGGGGAGTAAAAGGTATCCGATATGATTAAACCTTCTTTGCTGCTCTGTTACCTGAAAAACTACCCATAAAGTTTGAAAAAATGTTATTAATAGACTGGCCTGGTGTTGAAGACTCAGTATGTGCTGTAGATGATGAGTTGATGGATTTGTTATCACCAATAGAACCAGAATCACTAAGTTTGGAAGATCGAACAGTATCAGACATACCAGACCGTCTCTTTTCATTGGCAACAGGACTAGTAGAATCAGCTTTACCACCATCTGCCAAAATTATGGTATCATTCCCTCCTTCTTCGTTCTTTTTGAATGCGTTGGCTGGGTCTTCAGTGCTTGATGCTGTTGCTGGAGCTGAGGCAGGGGCAGTCGACGCAGGTGCAGCACCCCATTTACCGAAAATGTTTTTGAATAAATTATTACTCACAGGAGCAATGGCATCACCAACGTGCTTAGGTTCAAAGAAGTTAAACATTTCATCTTCTGTGTGGTCATTAAAAAGCTTGTAATTATGTGTTGCTTTGAAACACTCGACATACTTCACATTGAACATATCAATATGGTTCTCCATTTCCATGCTTCCCATTGGTAGTTTATCATGGAATCTGGACATAAACTTGTCATACTTCACACTGGACAAAAACCCAATCAGGTAATCTTCGAAATTGTAACGAATAAAATCATCACCACCTTTGAATGTTTTGGAATCAGAGGAGTTGCTATTAATAGTCTTGTAAACCGTATCAGAATCATCTTCGTCACCTCTGGCTTTGGCTAACTCATCGTTTTGTTTCACTTGATCAACAATAAAATCAATGAACTTTTTATCTTGGTAAGTTAGACTCAACTTTTCTTTCAAGTCCTTGTTAACTATCTCTAATTTGGCATCATAATAATCATCTGTGTCCAAATATAGCACCAAATCAGTGTATTGTTGTTTATACTGCAAAATGATATCATTAGAACAACCAACTAAAAACCAACCGGTATTCTTGTTACTCAAATAATCCAATTGTTGCAAAGTCAAATAAGGTTGGAAAAATCCACCTTTATCAAAAATGTTCAATGGAAGTCCCATGAAATTCAACACAGATCCTCTATCACTTGATTTGAGAGACGTTGGCTTTCCATGGAAGTGCTTGGTGATGTTATCTGCTAATGGGTATCCAGAATCAGCAAGTTTCAACATCAAATTGGGTATCAAAGAGAGCAAACCATATTGCAGATTGGATAACTTATTCAAATCTTTTGAAAAAATCAAAATACGCTTCTCCAACAACAAAGCTTTGAACAGGATCAACATGTTTTTTCTCAACTTTAAAACGATTTGTTTCAAATTCAATGCAGTATAGAAATCACTTTCTCTTATAATCTTTTCATTTGATTCTGCACCATCCTTTTTAGGAATGGCAAGTGATTCATAAAGGTCATCGTCTTCCACTTTGTAGCCATCTTTGTTATAGACCCATGACAAATTCTGATACAAAGCCTCGATAATGGACTTATCTTCGAAATCCAATTGTTCAAAATAGGTGGTGGTAATAATACTCAACTTCTCTTTCAATTGGATGGTCAATGGATATCTGGTAATCAACACAATGGATTTCTGAACAACAGATCGTTTGACATCTTGTAAATCTGATTCATTGGTCAGTTGATCAGAGTTCAATTGTCTCAGACAAGCACAACCAAATAATGTTACAACCTCTGAATTGGCATCAAGAGAATCTTGAGTTTTACTGGTTCTGTTGCTGTTTGCACTAGATGATGGATCAGAAGTGGTCTCTGTTTGAGGTGCTTCAAATGGTAACTCTGGACAAGTCTGGGTGGCATCATCATAGACAAGAGTGAAGTTGGTGAAGACTTCATCAAACAGATGTGCCCCATCAGGAAGTGCTTGGAAAGGAAGATGAGGCCACGTTTTGTTGATCTGTCTGAGTCTTTGTTCATTAGAGGCCTTGTTTTGAAGACAGAAATCATCGATCCAATATTCAAGTTCAGGTCCTCTACTGTGGTGGAAATTGACAATACCCAATCCAAACACAAAACTGTTTTTATAAGGGTTTGGCTCACGCTTGATAGGCGTTCTTGGAGTACGTGGCGAGGATATTGAATTTTTGGGCTCATGTTTCTGAGGTGTTGCTGGAGACAATGGTTTGGTTTGTGATTCAATTGATTGGATTCTCTCTGCAAGTGGTGTGGGCTCTGTTTGTAGTGGTTTAGTCTCAACTTTATTATTTGGGACAGGTTTCTGTTCAGGTTGTTTCTGCTTAGGTTCAGGTGGAGGTGATGGGATATCTAGTTCATCCAGCGAGAAATTTTCAAGTACTTTAATTTGCGCATCCAATTTAGAGAAATCAGTACCCGTTTTAGCCTTCTCTAATGGTTTCGGAGTTGATTCTGGATTTTTGCTAATACCATCATTTCTTGGAGGAGACTTCCGTGGAGTCTTTTTGGGAATCAAAGCAGCAGTAGAGGTAGGCACACTCTTCACAAATTGGAGTGGGGATTCTTCATCATTGGAGACATTGGGAGGCAAAGCTGATTCATTTCTCACACTTGTGATTTCTTTTGGCTTCTTTGGGGACTCAGTAGCTTGTTTTTTCTTTGGAGAGTCAATGATTGGTGTCTTTTTTGGTGATTCTATGTTTTTTGCCTTTTCCGGTGACTTTGGAGTTTGTTCCTTTACTGGTGATCTAACCTTCTTTGGCGACGTCGGACTTTTCCTTGGAGATTGTGGACTCTTAGTTGGTGAATTCTGTTGTTGTTCGTTTTGTAGAAATGGATTATTCGCCAGCTTACCTGGTCTTGGAGCGGGTTTCTCTGGATTCAAATTGGCACCCAACTTTTGAGTTAGAGCCTGAACTTTGCTATCAACAGTCTTTGGAGAGTGGAGCGTAGGCAATTTGTGTTCTTTATCATTATTTTGCATATCCAGTTTTTTAGCCATAGCATAGATTCTGGATGATTTTCTTGAAAGGGCGCCCCTTGAGTTCAATGAAGACATACTTGGAGTTGTTTGATGGGATGGCTGGGAGTCGCCATCCTTCATATCTGGAGTATCTTCTGACATGATTTGCTGTGTTTGATTTGAAAAAGATTGAATAACGTGTCAGAAATCAAAAAAGAGTGAATCTAGTTGGAGACTTCAGAGGGTAATCCTTTCTATATATCTAGAAAGTGGGAAAGAGTTGTTGTTAAGTACAATGACAGGAAACACGATATTGGCCAGACTATACAGATCAACATCCACGGTTGGAGCATCTGTCAAATAAAGGTCATTGTTTGTGCAATTTTCAGGCTCTAGCTAGAACACGCCTCAGGAGCGAAAGGGGCAACATTTGTGGCGTGTGGACAGAGTTTCGTGGCTGGTGAGCTTCAGCCTACTTGCCGAGAGCGCCGCACACCTTTCAAATTGCTTCAAACAGGAATCGACGCACACTGGCAATGATTTCAAGTTTCGACGCGTCGATTATGAGTTAATTAATCTTTAAGTCTACTGTCTGGCACAAAGTTCCTTATCGTGCCTAAGTTAAGAAGAACTCGTCAAAAAAAAAAAGCTGTGGCACCAAAAGTGAAAGTCCACAATTCCACCACAACTAGTGACCAATGAGGTCAAAGCTGGGATTTGAAGCAAACAACACATTTCAAATCACACAACCATATAACAGCAAACATGAAGACCAGGATGAAGATGACATGATAATTGAAACAGGAGTATATATGTGGGTTAAACCAGGCCGGTGTATCGAGGATCGAGAAGTTAGGGGAAGTCACAAAGTTCGTTTTTACCTTGGTGGTTAAACATGAAGTATGTGACACGCGTGTTTGCACTGTTTGCACTGTCTGCACTGTGCCATATTAATGAGATCAAAACACGGTCAAATGTGAGTCAAATGAGAGAAGCAACCGGTGTGGTTACACACACCGTAGTGGTTATCCTGGAACTGTGTCCCATCACTTAAATACTCCCTGGTTTCTCTGTCCTCTTCATGTCCCAACTTAACAACTACACAACTTCACTGCTTCGTCTTCTCCATATCCTATTTGCGTAAACGATCCAGAATAATGTCCACCACAACTGCTGCTGCCACCACAAAACCCACTGATCAATCTCACAGTCTAGATGAATTGGAACAAAACTTAGTGAAGTCCGGAGTCTTTGTTGATGACAGAATCTATTTCACTAGATTGATCTCTGCTAATGTTCAAACAGTCTCTGTGACCGTTTCTGAAGAAACTGCTCCTTGTAATTGTCACTTGGATCACTCTGACTCAAAAGTTGCCGGAGGTCAACATGAACATGAAGTTTCTAAACCGGAAGTTGAAGTTTTGAAGCCACAGCCAAAGGTTGAACAATCACTGCCTGCCGTTACTACAGTTGTCAAAAAACCAAAGATCAATTCAAAATCTGTTTCAACTTTCCATTCTAATAGAGTCGTTGCTGCTAAAGCTATCAAGATTGATGAAAACTTACTGATTCACAGAGCATTGAGAATATTCTTGCAAGAGAATGGATTGAGAACCAATTCTCTAGATTTCAACAAATTGATACCATTAACCAAACACCTCAATTCTAAAAACCCATTCAATATTAACAGAAACTCGTTGAGAAAAATCTTAAAATATAGACATTTCAAAATTACCAAACGAGAAGACAGTACCCAACAAGTTTCTTTAAATGAAACACTTTTCAATCAATTGAAAAACCACATCGTGCTACCTATAACAGAGAAATCAATCTACGTTCGTAGAAATTCCGCTTTTGATATGCTGCTTAGAATATTCAACAACCCATACTGTGAGTCAATTATTGAGATGGACCCAGTCAAGGTTGAAATGATTGAAGAATCAATTGCCAGATTCAAGAAAGACATTACTAAGAAGAAAAATATCATGAGAATTGAGAATTTGCTTGTTAAGGATGCTGAAGCTGCTAGTCAGTTTGTCAATAACAATGATAAATCAATGATTATCAAGAACCAAGGCAAGATTTTAACCACCAATCAATTGATATATTACTTCAAAGAGCTGATTGGACTGGATTTGAGTTACAATGAATTGTATTTCAAGATTAAGGAAGTCTTAAGAGTGAAGAATAAGCTGGTTATTAGGGTGTTGGATACTTGGACTGGTGAGTTTGGTCACATGTTGAATGGAAATTATACAGTTTACTACAGTTAATCTATGGATTTGAACTTCAAGTGTTTCTGGCCCACTTTTGTTTTTTTTTTCGTTTCTGGTTTACTGCGTGATCTTTCTTGAAATGGTTTGAGTCCCTATATGTTATTAACAGCGTTCGTCTAGTTTTGTTGTTGAGCTGGCTCCTACATATCTCTGATATTCTCTTGTATTTTATATCGACTTTTCTTTAAAATTTTATACCGCTTTCCGTTTTTTGTTTCTGTTGTTATTTTGATTTTTCTAGTGCTATAAAATAAAATTACCTATGCTCATGGAACTGTCTCATGATGGTACTCTGTAAAGTCAGTTACACACAATTAGCTCATTAACGAAACATTTTATTAGAGGCAAAGTAGAGTACAGATAATCCGAAAAGTAAAAAAAAAAGAATTTCAAAAAAGTAGCAACACCACAAGATTTTGTTGAGTGGCAAATCCAAGGCAACAATTATTCCCTTTCAGGACTGAATGAAAGAACACCACATAATTACAACTTCAATGGGTCGCTCAAATATCTCACAATTGGACCTTCACCAACGGCTTCAATAGTCTTATCGAACCAACCCAGTAAAACACCACCCGACTTCTGACCTTCTTTCAAAGCCATCAAAGAGTAAACAAACTTAATCAACACATCAATTTCATCCAAAGTCAATTGTTTTATAACACCATTGACCTCAGTTTGCTTGATGTTATTCAACACTTCCAAGACACCCAGTAAATATTGCTTCTTCACAGATGGCTCATCAGCATATGGTGGCGAGTCAATTGCCAGTCTTAATGAGTCTAGAGCACTTCCTCTTGATAGCAATCCTCTGATTTGCTGAAGCTTTGGTTCAAGTGCTTGTAATGTGTACACTGGAACGTCAATTGGGTCCGGTTGGTATTGTTGGTCTGGGTCGTATGCATCGACGTCAATTCTTCTCCAGTCTTGTTCCATGTTTACTTGCTGTGTATTGTTGTTGGTTTGTAGGGGGATATGGTGTTAAATAACCTGAGTGTTGGTATTTGTTTGTAAAATGACTTATCGATCTTTCAGGAGGCTTGTCTTAATGATGATGGGATGTAGAGGTAGGCTGACCTGTTCGATCCGTTCGCTTCCTAACGGAGATTCTCCGGCGCACGACTTCCAACTCCAAAATTTCCAAGATCAGGATTCTTAGATCGCCCGATGGGTGTGTGAATTGTATATGATGGTGTATCAATCTTAGAAAACTCAATTGTCAATAATATGTCATCATTAGAAGCATACCTTTCTCAAAAATATACATCAAAGAGCAAAAACAAGAAAAAGAAGAGCAAGAAGAAACACAAGACTAAAGAATTTGATGAGTCTGAAGAAACCATAACAACATTATTAGAATCTAATGACAATGATCAAATTATACATGGTGATGATAGTGAAATATCGGAGGGAGACGGTGATGATGAAGGACCACTGATAATACATAAAGTTTCGTCATCTAAAGGATCATGGAAGGCCGTTGGTGATGCGCCAACGACAAATCAACGACTACCCCCTGCGAAACCTATCACTTCTCTAGAATCAATCTCACAATCATCATTCAAAACAACAGTGTCAAAATCCAAAATAGAAACTCAAGGGAAGTCTAACACGGAGAACGAAACAGTGTATAGAGACAGTTCAGGAAGAAAGATAACAGACAAAGAGAGAATTGAAAGACAACCTAAAACCAAAGAACAGTTGGAAAGGGAACGCAGGCAAAAATTGAAAGAATTGAATGAAAGTGAACTTGATAAGAAACTGAAACTGGATTCAAAATCAGAATCAAGCTCAATGAAGAGAAAGAATGAAATACCAAAGAGTGAACAGATCGATGATGATGATCCAGCCTTGCTATATAGTAAGAATTTACAAAAAGAACATAGAAAAACAAGTGGTAGGTATGTTAGTGCCACTGGACGAAAGTTGTATAAAGGTGCTTTCCCTGAGAATAGATTTGGTGTTAAACCGGGACATAGATGGGATGGTGTTGATCGTTCTAATGGGTTTGAACTTAGGTGGTTTGAGAAACAGATTAATGTTAAGGAAAGGAAAGTTCTTGAATACACACTCGCTGAAGATGAGTAGGTGGAGTGTACCCACTAGCTAGTATTTAGTTTGAATCAAATAGTTGTGTGGATAGTTAAACAAAAATATAAAAATGTGATAAAAACAGCAAATTTTCCCATGACGTAGACAGTACATAAAATAGAAAACAAAAGAGCAATAGAATATAAAAAAACTGAAAATCAAACAAATAAACAAGTACATCGTAATAAAAAGAGATCAGTAAAATAACAATTTACAAATCACAAACTGCAACATCGTCTATGGATTGAATTTATGAAGAGGAATGAAGCATCGACATCAATTTCTGGGAATCAGTAGATTGTTTTGACTCTCCACCAGACTTCAACAGAGCCAGCAATTTTGCTGAACCAGGACTGGAGACAAGAGGGGCGGCATGTTGGGTCTGGGCTTGTGGAGGTGGTTGGAAAGTAGGTGGTGGTGCTGCCATTGCAAATTGGAATGGTGGGAAACCTTGTGGGAAGCCTTGAGGAGCACCAGGAAGTTGTTGTGGTTGTGTTTGTTGTTGTTGTTGTTGTTGTTGTTGTTGACCACCGTTTGCAAAAATATCATTAACAGCAGAGTTGAAAATACTCTGTGCACCTGGTGCATGGACAGAAGGCTGTTCACTCGATGATGGAGTGGTGTTATCTGAGGTGGATTCACTATCAGGTTTCTTGGACTCTGAGGACTTAGTATCTTCTGACTTTTCGGCCGTTGGCACGATTCTAGCAGCAGCTTTAACTTTGTTCAGTAATTCCTTCTTAGCTGCTTTATTTTCCTTTTCAACTACCTTTTCATGTTTCTTTTGGGCTTGTAATGCTTTCTTCTTTTGTTCAATTGCCTTTTGAGAGAGTGGCTGTTTACGGTAGACAAAGTGTTTTGAAGTCAAATTCAACAATGAAGTAGAATCAACAGTAAGGCCTCTTTGAGTGGTTAATCTACCATCAAAACGGTTACCAGTCATGATTGGTTGATCGAAAACAACTTGTAACTGAGTCTTAGCTTCCATTGCAACGATACCAACAACGGTACCTTTTGCATATAATGGAACATTACCTGAATCAGAAACATATATCACCCTATCACCCAATGAGAAAGTTTGACGACTCAACACAAGATTATGCTCAGTAGGATCTAAAACAGCTTCCCTTGGTATATTTCTAATGTTTTTCTTCGTTATAGTGAGAGGCGAGGAGTTGAATTTGATAGCTTCTTGTTCCACAACTGCCACACCTGACTTAGTCAATTGGTCAGAATGAAGAGAAACAGTCTTGAACGTTAAAACCTTCTGCTTAATGAAAGCCCTCACTTCTTTGATATTACTCATCAAAGCACGTGTGTCCATATCCCCAAATAACAGAGAAGCTGAAGGAACACCAGTTCCATGAAGATTCACCATATTGTTGAACATGTCAGGGAAAGAAGACATATATTCTTTAATCAAATGGATGGCCAAATCACTATACTCCCATCTATAAACCTTTCTGGTGTATCCCAAAACCTTTTGTTTTCTTCCTTCATACTTCATTTGTAAACCAATATCATATCTCTTACCATCTGGGCCTTCAATTTGGAATGAAGAGGTAATTCTTGAAAGAAGGAATCCAGAAATACCTAACAAACGAGCAACTTCATTAGCTTGACGGTATCTGAATGTTTCACTTTCTAATTGTGCTCTCTCAGTACCGGCTGTTGGTTCTGGAGTTGAGCAATATGAAACGTAAAGCTTCAATTTATGATTGCCATGTCCCAAAACTGTAGCAGAACTACCATACATTGAACCAGTTAATAAAACAACGTTGGATCCCTTTGGGAACTCATCTTCAATTGGAATAGGTGGCCTTTCTTTGAATCTTTTATCTTTATTGATAACATCCTCCACAATCATTTGCATTGGATAAGCAGTAATGGCCTTGGAGTAAGTCTTCACATAAGCACCTTCTTTAGTGCGCACTAAACCAGTAACGTGTCTAACATAAACAAGACCATCAATTGGGATAATGCTTGGAAGTTGTCTAACCTTTGGACGAGAGAAAGGTCCTCTATAGTAATCATCGTCATCACTTTCTTCAGGTTCGGCATCATCAGTTTCAAATTCTAAACCTTCTCTGATCAACATTCTCTTGTAAATCTCCTTTCTCTTTTTGTCGAACTCATAAATTTCAAAGTTCTCTAACGGTGTACCGACAACCTTAGCTATGTTACCAAACTTGGTTCTCTCATACTTCATCAAATTATCTGTGACGTACATAACTTTAGCTTCTTGCAAGAATGGCCAGTTGACGTAAACCAACTCTCCAGCGTATTCTTTAGCAAATTGTTCAACAGTAAGCCCAGCATACATGTTATGGATCGTCAAAATCAAAGAGGTCGATCTTGCAGGCTGTTGGAAAACGATCAATGCAGCATACTCCATATGTGCTTTGAAAGGTAGTGTCTTCAATGTTGGGAAACCGGCCAAAAGTTCCTTTCCAACTTTGGCACCTTCGCATAAACCACCACGGAAAGTAACACCCTCAGTCTTTGGCAACTCAAAAACATTTTCAATGGTATGTGATTCAAAATCAGAAAACGCAGTTGGAATTGGAGAAGATATCATCTTTTTAACTTGTGGGTTGTAATGGAAAATCAAATCTTTACCAAACGAATTTCTCTTCTTCTCCTCTGGAGTCAACTTTGACTCATATGGCGCCATAGCTTCAATCAATCTTTTTTGATCAACAAAACTCAACAAAACAACGGCTTCCCATGGAGCGGTCTTACCATTCATATCAATATCACAGTCAGATGGATAGAAATCGATAATAGGAGATTTTGGATCAACCATCAATTCTCTGTAACAAGGAGGAATCAATGCTTTAGATCTTGCAGGCAAAACACCCATCAATTGTTCAAATGGTCTAAATGGCTTACCCAATTCAAAATTGATCTTGACATTCAAACCCTTGGCCACATCAGAAATACGTGGAGCATAATGATATCTATAGTACCATGGCCAGGATGCAATACCTCTATAATAATAGTAAAGCACCCATTGCAAACCTTCTAGATAATTCTCGGTCATGTCTCTAAGTTTGTCCTCATCATCAATTGAGAAATGAACCTTATCTTTGTAGTATTGGTTTTTCCAATTCACAAATTTGGCATCGTACAGATTCTTTTGTGATTCTAAAGTCTCTTCATCTTCAACAACAATACCAGTTTGATATCTCTTAATAATCTTTCTGATTTCAAGTGCTCTTTCATTGAACTGTTCTTCAGTTTCATTTGAGTCAAGACCATCAACATCTAGTCTGACACTAAATGTGTTTTTAGACTTACTGTGGACCAAAAGTAAAGGTAACTCACCAAAAAGTTTTCCAATAAATGCACGGTTCAATTCACTTTCAAAGAAATCGCTTGGTAATGGTTTTTCTGGGATTGGCAATGTACCATCTTGGTAATCCTTGACACGGAAATACTTGGAGTGTAATGGATTTATGAATTCTCTAACAACACCAAGAAGTTTCTTTTGCTGTTTAACAATAAGTTCTTTTCCTTGTCTTTCTCTCTTCTTGGTACCTCTTCTAGAAATGTTATCCAATTGTTGATTGAACCATTCGACATCAACTTCACCTTTTTCAAAGTTTTCCAATTCAAAGACCGATAAGTAATCTAACCACACTCCAAGTCTCTTGAAATTGATTGTACCATTTTCATTCAAATAACCATCAGTACGTTTCAGAGCTTCCTTGAAAGTTTCAATCAATAAAGCAAAGGCACCTTTTCTGATATGAAGATCAGGTAAGTTAGGTAAGAAATCATTACCAATAAGATACATGATCAAAATGAAATCATCCAAAACTTTCTCAAAGTTGTATTCAAATGGCAATTCATCTTGCATGTCTTGAAATTCAAATTCCATGTATTCCCTAACCAAAGATAGATGAAGTAAGAAAAACTTTTGCTTACTTAAATCCGATGACTTAGCTTGGTTGGCGTTTGGGCCGAAAAACACCTCTTCTCTTAATAAGGAAAAATGTGGCTCGTGAGAAACCAAACCCAACATGATCAAATCAGCATCCAAACCATAGACACAGTGTCTTGTATTCACATTGTAACCAGGTTGTGCCTTCTGAACTCTGATATATTCCATGATCTTATGTTCACCTTCACCTGGAACTTCATGGCCTGAAAGAATGATATTGATATTTTGCCAGTTTGAATCAGTGGAGACCTTTTTATTGATGTAGTATTTCAAGTTCTCAGTCAACTTTGCCATGAATTCAGTACCTGGTGTGATGGCGTTGGAATCAAATGGCGGTTCTTTTGGTAATGGGTCACCTCTATTAATAGCCACCTGAAGGTTCTCTTCAGCTTCAACAGCTGTTCTGAATCTTCTGGCTCTTTGTTGATTCATCTTGGCTCTTGGAGCAACACCATCAATAGCCATGTAAAAAGTTTGTCTTGGTCTGATGGTTTCAAATAAATGGTCGATGTATGAAAAAATGGCACCGAACATTTGCTCATCCGTAAGGTGATTGATGGTACCATCATTGGAATGTGTACATGTGTGCAAAATGGAATTCATATCAAGATATAAGTTATCATATTCAATGATCTCTGAACGATCAACCTCCTGTGATATCAGAGGCCATCTTTCAGAAATAAATCTGAAAAACTTTGGAATACCTGTAACAGTTTATGAAACATGCTGTTAGTATAAGTTAAATAAGAATACTTGATTTCATTATTGAAAAATAGTTGAGCATACCCATTATGTATTAGTTATGAACTGTTGTTTGGGTTTTTGGGGTTCCTTGTGTTTCAATGTGGGTGAATGGGGATAGTCTTTCTGATCAAAATGGATGTTGTCTTTGAGTGAGTATTTCAGCGCATTCTTCAACACTAAGTCTGAGGATTCGCTGCTGTAACTCAAAACACTAGCTGGGCAGTCAACACTTACGTAAGCCACTAAACTTTACCCGGCCTCATGAAAATTCATTTGTTTTGGACTTAATGAGAAGAAGCGATGAGAACAGTTGATCTCAGAGCATACCAGACCATCTTTAAACACGCATAACAAATCATACAAGTATCAATGTTTGGCGGTTCAAGTTCAGGCCCAGGAGGCTTTTCCTTTGGTAGTGGTGGAGGATCATCTGGAAGTTCTGGTTTTTCATTTGGTGCAAAAGCTGCTACAAACACCACCAATACAGGCACAACAGGTGGTTTTAGTTTTGGTGCAAAACCAGCTAGTTCTGGATCCACTCCAGCTTTTGGTGGTGGATTTGGAGCTTCTAGCAATAATAACAGCAATAACAACTCAACGAGTACAACAGGTTTCAGTGTTGGGGCCAATGCCAACAACAATGCAAACAAGCCAGGTGGTTTATTTGGATCGACCACTGGAACAACAAACACACAATCTACTGGTTCATTTGGATTTGGTGGAAAACCAGCTACCACAACCACTAATACCACCAATACAGGATCTGGTTTTTCATTTGGTGGATCAGCAAACACAAACAATACTACCTCGACAGGAGGAGGGTTGTTTGGAGCTAAACCTGCAGCTCCAGCTGGAGGTTCTGGCTTCAGTTTTGGAGGTAACACAAATACCAACAATGCTTCAACGGGTACAACAGGTGGTATTTTTGGAAATACAGGAAATGCTAACAAGCCAGCTGGTGGATTTAGTTTCGGCAGTACAGGAACAAATACACAACAACAAACTGGAGGCCTTTTCGGAAACAAACCTGCTGGAACAACAGGTGGTTTCGGTTTTGGACATACTACAAATAACACAACTCAACAAACGGGAGGTGGACTTTTTGGTAACAAACCTTCTACTGGTTTGTTCGGTTCAACTGGTACAAACAATACAACAGGAGGACTTTTTGGAAGTAACAGCAACACTACAAGTCAAGGTGGTGTCTTCAGCTTTGGCCAATCTCAACAACAAGCCCAGCAGCAACCTCAATTACCGCCTTTGAATTCAATGACCAAGGTTAGTGATTTACCTGAGCCTATTCAGAAGCAACTGGAACAGTTAGACCAATATATCCAGAAACAAGTTACAATTGCAGAGTACTTGAAAGATAACAAAAGTTCACACCAAGATTTGATTGAAAGTATACCCAGAGATATCACATTTTTGGAAAAGAGGTACGTTTCAACCAATCAATCACTGAACACTGACTTGAAGTTCGCTGAGAGTTTCAAAAATCAAACTTTGGAAAGCTTTAATGAATGGGTTGAAAAGTTGATTAAAGTCTACCTTCAACTAACCAACCCAATAATAGGATCCAACTCTGTTAACGACCAAAGTAAGTCTTCCAGTACGCCTACCTTAATCATTGGTGTCAATGGTAACAGAACTTCAAACACTCCTCAAATTTCAAAACCACAACAAAGCAATTTATCAGATGACAAGAAGGAATCTCCACTCAATGTTACACGTATTTTGAACTCTTATTACGTCACAAAAATTGAAGATTTCAAAGACAAGATTGAAAAATACCAATTGATTTTACAAGAGGTTGAAAATTCTATTAATGATTTGGATAAGAACTCATTGAACCGTGGTATGCATGGCGGTGCAAATGGTTTGGAGATGATTGTTTCCACACTTCAAGAAGAGTTCAAGTTGTATGTGGAGATCGCTAATGAGTTTGCCGAAATTCATCATAATGTTGGTAAGTTGAAGGGTCCTAAGGATGAGTTTTAATGGATTTTTTTCTTTCTTTTTTATTATATTTCTATTTTGTGAATTTACATGTATTTACTAGTAACTCGTTTGTCTTGATACAGTTTTTTCATCCTCAAAACGCTTGACTTTTAAAGGGTACAGAGCATTATTGGCAAACAGCCTAGCTCGCACCCTTGCACCATGTAAAGCTGCCGTCCCATACAAATGTCAAAAAAAGATTTCTGATCATCTATCTTTACCTTCAACAATATATGTCCATTTCAAATCATCGACCCCAATCACAATTTAAAAGAATTTCAAATCAATAATGTCAGACAGTCTATCAGAACCTGGGGAGTTATTCAGAACAACAATTAATGAATATTTGGAGAGTCTTCCCGAAGCAGTGCACACACAACTTTATCAATCACCGGAAACATGTCTTGCCATTTTTCGATTACTGCCATCACTAGCCAAATTTTACATCATGACATTATTATTTCAAGATAGTCCAGTGAGATCAAGTGATTTGTCAAGATGGATCAAACAGCCTCAGTCTGCTAGTGGAAATCCAGATGTGATTTCACATCGAAATCCAAACAGAATGTATCAAAGTGAATCAATCCATAGACTAAAAGCGTTGAATTTATTAAAGGAAAACAAGAAACTAATTACCAATCCAACAACAGGCAGATCTATTCAAGTTATTGCCATTCATTTGAACAAGAGTTTTAGAGATAATTTCAGAAGGGCAATTGCTGGAACCAAGTCACTTGAAGATACCGATGTGGACAATGACTCTACAAACACGCCCATGCCTGTACCTGAGGAACCGCATCACACTGGTGGTGGATTAAGCAGTTTGTTTGAAGATGATGAAAAAATTACAATTCAATCCTTGGATAAATACTGCCTTACCAAATGGGAGAATGTTTTGCATTTTATGGTTGGTTCTGATACTAGAGAAACTCCAAGTTTTGATGTGTTACGTTTACTTAGATTCAGTAAGCTTATGGAATTGCCTTCGGATAGACAGAAGAAAGAGGAGCTGGATGCTGATTATGATCCAGATTTTGAAACCGGAAAAGTGTCTTATGAGTCACTTAAAAAGTTGTTGATTACCCAAAATGGGTTTCAGTTTTTGTTGCAGCCTATCAACTCCCAGATATGGGCTTTCTTATTACAATACTTGAAAATGTCTGAGGCAAGACATATGAACCCTGTTGAAGTTTTGAATTTCATTTTCATGCTTGGATCATTGGAATTGGGTGAAGGCTATCCTATAGGCACATTGAGTCAAACTCAAATCCTGATGTTGAAAGACTTGGCGGACTACGGTTTGATTTACGATCCAGGTAACAAACAAGATAAAGAGAGAAAGTACTATCCTACAAGATTAGCAACTTCGTTAACCTCTGAAAGTACAAGCTTCAACACACCTGCCGCTATAATGAACAAAGAGATAGATAATGGCGCTTCGGAAAGCAGTCTTATAATTGAAACAAATTTCAAGTTGTATTGTTACACCACGTCCCCTTTACAAATTGCCATCTTAAATTTGTTTGTTCATTTGAAAGCCAGATTCCAAAATATGGTGACTGGAGCAATCACAAGGGAGTCTGTGAGAGCGGCATTGTTAAACGGTATCACAGCTGATCAAATCATCAACTATTTGCAGTCACATGCTCATGCCGGTATGGTCAAGATGGCCGAAGAGAAATTAGCTAAAACCATGGAGTTTGAAACTTCTATTGGTAATACCGCCGCTTTAGGGAGACTAAAATTGGAGGTTTTGCCACCTACTGTTGTTGATCAAATCAAGTTATGGCAATTGGAGTTGGACAGAATCCAGGCTTTCAAGGGATACTTGTACACTGAATTTGCAAATGATATGGAATTTGAAAGATTGTTGAACTATGGTAAAGAACTCTGTGTTATTGTTTGGGAAGATAGAACGAAGAGAAGGTTTTTTGTTACTTCTGAAGGTAACCAGCAATTGATCGAGTACGCTAAAAGAGCTCCTAGAAGAGCAGGTACGCCAGCATAATTTGTATATTAACCACGGTGCCTACTTGTATAATTATTTACTAATCGAATTTAAAATCAAAAAAAAAGTATATCAAAGTATTAAAAATACACTCGTGTAAAGCAATGCAACGTAGATTATATAGACACGGGCATCAAAGCTTACTTTTCTCCTTCAGATGCCAATTTATTTCTTCTCGTCAGACTCATCTTCTGTGTCTGTATCAATATCACTCCAGTCACTTTCTTCTTCCTCGTCATCGTCATCTTCATCATCAGAACTCTCGTATTCATGTTCAAACTTCTTCACACTTTCACCTCTCATTTGAGCGAATGCACCAGCAATGGAATCTTCATCTGGGTCCTCAATCTCATACAAATCTCTCTTAGTCTCAACAGGCTTGTTTTCAATGTTCATAACAAAAGGAATATCCAAGTCAGAACCGAAATAAAGCAAGTGTCTCAAGACAAATCTGAAATGGTAAGTACCGACATTTGGAGTAGGGGTTGACAATGGGAACTTGTAAGCAGACACAATAGCTTTTGATTCTAAAAATTCTTCAGGGGACAATTTCAAATTTGATAGATCAACTCTGGTAATATAGTTTGGAACGTCGGCCAACTTTCCACCATCCTTTTGTAAAATAAGGAAAGCAACCCAACCACTGTGTTGCCTAACGTAATCAACGTCTGGGAAATATGGTGGAACGGAGTAAAGAGGCATCTTTGGCTGGTCTTCAACAACCTTCAATGGATTTCTTAGATAATCTAACGTTTCTGGATCCTTCAATTGTGTCTCGATAACTTCCTTGGATAATTTACTAACATCTGGCTTTGATTTTTGAGCTGGTGACTTCACAATGAATCTGAGATCAACATGACTTGTTGATGATGGTGGAACATATGATTCACCTGGAACAGTGAACTTGCAATCAAGTGGTTCAACCAATGGGACTTGAGCGGCAACATCCAAAACTTCTTTGGTGTTTTCAATGTTCAAAAATTTGGATGGATCGACGGTGGGCTTTTTCAATAACTTACCCAAAGTGTGGATTGGTTGAGTGGTATCTAACTTCTCTAATGAAACACCTGGAAGTTGCAAAATTTCCTTATACTTGTTGACTGTGGCATTGGCTTCGGGGTTCAAAGCTTGAATCAAACATCTGTGGGTCTCAACTAATTGGAAGCAAACCTCATTGTTTCTAAATGTTGCAGCCAAATCAAGGAATCCAATGATCAACTTTGGTGCAATTGCAACAACTTGAAGTTTCAATTGCTCTTCTGATGGCCTCAACTGGGTTCTATTAATGTGAGAAAGCAACAACTTTTGAACAATTTCTGGAGTGAGAGATTTTTTATAGAGTTTGAATTCCTTTGCGTAAGAAAGGTATCCAATAATTTTTTCAATTGTAATCAATTTGGCTGGGTTGTAGTTCAGCAAGTATTCCAAGAAGTAAGTAGTTGTGTCAACATGAAGTCCCAGTTTAGTATAAGACTTCACACCATCCCACCAGGAGTTAACAAAGATAGGCAAAATAACAGCAATCATCATGATGTAAATAACAACCAAAAATGGAGAACTTGGACCATCAATCAAAAACTTTGGTAAAGCAATACCGTGTTTCACATCAGAAGGACCATCTGGATTACCATACTTTAAGAAGTTTTCTTTCACGGTCTCATCAGTCAAAGCTTGGTTGGCTTTGCTGATCAGCATATAGTCTTCATTAATGCGGTCTTTCTCTTCTTCAGACATACCTGGCTTGATAAGTTTGTCTGGATGCTTTGCCTTGGAAAGAAGCTTGTAAGCAGTATTGATAGCCTTTTCAGTTGCAGACTCATCAATGCCCAAAATTTTCCATGGATCAAAATTGGTTTCATTGACAACAACTTCAATGGTACTGATTTGGTAAATTAGATAAGCAGCAAGTGCCCATCCAAGAATCAAAAAGACCAGCTTCTTAGTGATGAAATTCTTCTGTTTCTTCTTGGTCTTGTATTTCTTGAGATCTTTTTCATTGTAGGTGTGGACCCAGTTAGCTTCTTTTGGTTCCACTCTGTGTGGTTCATTTGAAGAGAAGACACCAACAAATGTTGAAATGGTAACTGGAATCAAAGGGACAAGCAAACCAGTCAAGGCAAAATATGGCCATGTCTCAGCCTTTTCATCATAGTCGTATCTGGATTGAGACATTGTGTTTCGAAAATGATGATTCTGAACAAAACCTCTTTTGGATCACGTTTGTTGTGATTCTCTTTTGATGATGAGTGCGGTTAACACGTTTGTCTGAATAGAATGAAGGAAAGGTTTGGTCTACTCCCTCTTTTTCAAGTGGGTGGTCTTCGACTCTTCATCTGTTTAAATTCATTTTACCAACCAAATACGTGTTTCGATCCTTGAGATTCAAAGTTTTCGTGCGCTTACTAAAAAACCTCAGATCACATGATCAGTTTCCATTTGGTGTCTTTGGTAAGAATTTTCAACAATATTGTCACGTTTTTAGGAAAATCACGTGCGCATCTGGAGATCTCCGTAATCCGTCACTCGGTTTTGCCGGAGGTGCCTATAGAAGTAATTTGTCAGATATCCATACAACAGGTAGTGGAAGAGAGAGATAGATAAGTAGGAAACAAGCAGCATACCAATGAATTACACGAGCAACCTTGGCCTTACCTGTCATGAAATTTGAACTATGTTGAAAACTGCCCTTCCATAAAAACTACATATTTGCCTCCTGAAAATGCAACCAGTATACAAAAACACTGAAACAGCTAGGTGTTAATCTGATAAGAGCATCACACTTCACAATCAGCCAACGATGATTATGAAAACAAAAACTATGAAAACTACAATTAACACCCCACAGAAAGATGTTGAGCAGGCAAAAGGGCCACAAACTTGTGTTTTACCATCCCCATATCCTCAACCAATTGAAGCTATCAGAGAAATAGAGTATCCACATATGAAAGACAACATATATCTCGATCATGCCGGCATCACCATGTATTCGAAAAGGTTGTTAACTAAAACAACAGAAGCTCTTTTGACTAATGTTTATGCCAATCCACATTCACAGTCATCTAGTTCCAAGCATACCACTGATTTAATTGATATAACCAGATTGAAGGCTTTGGATTTGTTCAAATCTGATCCTTTGGTTTATGATATTGCCTTCACACTCAATTCAACTCACGCGATCAAGATTCTCAGCACTTGTATCAAAGATACTTTTAGTCAATTTGATTATTACTACCATATTCATGCACACACTTCAATAGTTGGTGTTCGTGGAATATCTGAAAAGTTTCAGTCGTTTGAAGATCCACATGAACTCACAAATTTGAATGAACAGATACCGAAATTGGTTGCTTGGACTGGTCAGTCCAATTTAAATGGTGCACGATATCCAATCAAAGAATGGTACAATCTAATTAAGAACCAGAATAAGAATTTGAATTTCACTTTGCTTGACATGGCCTCTCTTTCAACGACATCTCCTCCAGATCTATCGGATTCTGAAAACTCGCCTGATTTTGCAGTGGTTTCATTTCACAAAATGTTTGGAATGCCCGATATTGGTGGGTTGATCTTCAAGAAAGATGTTGCTGAACGTTTATTTACCAACAGAAATTATTTCGGTGGAGGTACTGTTGATGCTGTTTCTGGGAATGGTGACTTCAACATGTTCAAGACACAACTTCATTCAGTTATAGAAGATGGAACTTTGCCAATGCATTCAATTCTCCAGCTTTCAATTGCTATTGATACGCATTTAGAGATATTTGGCTCATTTGAAAACATCAAAACATATACCCATGACTTAACCGAGTACATGGTAGCTGAACTTAAAGGACTAAGATATGGAAATGGAAACAAAATGGTGGAAGTTCATGATGGGAAAACGGAAAATAGAGGTCCAATTGTTGCATTTTCTTTGCTTAATGAACTGGGAAATTATTCAGGGTATTACAATTTTGAACAGGTCACATCACTTCAATGCATATCTTTGAGAACAGGAAGTGTGTGTAACCCAGGAGGAGTACAAACAACCTTAGGAAGAACGACAGAAGATATTGTTGGTGATTATAAGAAAGGACACAAATGTGGTGATCGTATGGATATCATGAATGGCAAGCCAACTGGTGTTATTCGTGTCAGTGTTGGTGCTATGACATTGAGGTCTGAAATTGATTGTTTGATACAATGTATCAGAGATTTTATGGAGACTCAAAAGACAAACTTGAGTGTTAGTGGTGTTGGTAAAACTGTTGAATCTGAGATTAGAATTCAGGAGATTGTGGTGTATCCTCTGAAATCATGTCGTGGATATTCTGTTGCAAGGGGGGTCAAGTGGCCAATTACAGAAACTGGATTGTTATACGATAGAGAGTTTGTGTTGTTGAATCTTTTGGATGGTAAACCAATGGTGTTAAAGCATCACAAGAAGATGTGTTTTTTGAAACCGATTCTGGATTTTGAAAATGAAACTATAACTATAGTCAACACACAGAACCAAAATTCATTAAAGTTGAATATTGACATGAAACCATATCAAACTAAAACAATAGGCAAGTTCATAGTAATCGATGAAAAATTAGTGGTCAAGTTCTTCCAAAATCTTCTTGATGTTCCATGTACGATAGCCAAATCAACTTCACAAAGTTCAATGCATAACAAATCAGCATTGTTGCTCACTAACTTAACATCACTTCTGGAACTTACGTCAGATATGTCATTGATTGAACGTTTCAGATCGAATATTGTTGTTAAGACTCAAAATTCATTCGAAGAGGATGACTGGCATTTATTGAAATCAAAATCAACAGATGCAGTGTTTGAAAAGATGTGTAATTGTGATCGTTGCCATATGATAACTATCACGAATAAAGGTGGTGTTGATCCTTTTTTGTTCTTAGGTTTGGCTAAAAAGAGAAAACTTGAAGGTAGAGTGTATTTTGGAATCAATATGAATATAGCTGGGTTGGGGAATGGATTTATTGAAACGGGTGAGGTCTTTATTAGCCAGTCATAGCTGGTTTGTGATCGTGCTTGCTTTATAATTGGAATATTTTGTGTGTTTGTGTATAGTGTTCTAACTTAACTGCAAAAAAGGTTTTGCATTCAAAACAGAAGTTTGTCATCCAGACGATCATGTAGATATCACCAGCTAGTAGTGAAATTTATCTTCTTAAGAAAAGTTCTTACAATTCATAATTATATCATGCATTGATTTCACAGCCGATCTTCACTATACTTATAACTATTGTAAGTTTCGAATAGTACCTTTGGGTTGGCCCAGAAGTTGTATATCATTTCAAATTTGTCCATTCTTGATTTCATTGTTCTCTTTATTTCTTTGAATAATAGATCAATTTCTATTTCAAGATCAACCTTTGAATCATGCTGAGAAGATTTAAGGTTTGATTAAGTTTTCCATAAATTCATGAAAGGGCGTATATATCAATTTAATACCCTTTTGATTCAAGAAGTGTTGAAGATTCTGGATTCTGGAACCAACGCGAACCTGAGTGATCACCGCTAGCTGGATTCCTGAACAATTCACAAAATTCAAGTCACACCGTTTTAATGGATCGATGATCGATAATCATGATTAATCAGAGTACCGCAATCAGGACTCCAAATCACAATTACACAACAAATACCCATCAAAATGACAATCTATTTCGTTTCACTCATATCCAGGGATGTAAGTATAGTCTATTCTTTCTCATTCCATCAAAACCAGACCAGTCCTCCCATACTAACTTCCACCACAACACGCTATATTTAGGACCGCCCATTATACATTCAACCATTTTCACCTTATGAACCAGAGACCAAAACAAAGCCAACTACGACAGAAGAACCAGGAGACAAAAATGATGAAAAATTGGAGTCCATGAAAGAAGACAATGAAAAAGACGAAGTGATAAAAGATCCAGAAACCCATTCGTTTGTGGATGAATCGAAGAACGTAAATGAGTTACTCAAATACAATTTCCTTTCACACATGGCACTCGATATCTTTGAATCACCATTTACAAGTTTGCCTACACAACAACAGTATGCGGCTTCGGCGAATAAGATCTATCAGTTGTTGTTTGTTCAAGATGGTATTTTTGTGTTTGGACAAGAGACCAATACTGGGTTGAAGATTGTGTTGGGTTGTTCAAGAAAAGAAAACAATGATGTGGCGTTGCAGTCTCAAGAAGGTTTAAACCCTGTTTTCAAAGATGTCCATAGAGCTTATTTGAGACTCATATGCAATCCTTTTAGAAGTACTGATGACGTTGATCAAGAGATTGAGAATCCAAGGTTTGATAAGAGAGTGAAGGAGATTGTTAATAATTGGAATGAAACTCATTAAGTATTGTCTCTCGTTTTGTACTTCTTTCTACAGTTTCGTCGCAATTAAGTCTTATATCGCAAAGTTCTTTTTTGTAAATGATGCAGCAAATATTCAATCTGTATTTAGAGTAAAGAGAATGGTAAAAGTAGTATACAAGAAATCCAGGTGTATTCCAGCCTACATGGATAAAAAAAGTGGGTGTGAGAGAGGGCAATCAACACCGACAAAATCATTTCAAAACAACATTGGCACCTCTCAAAGCCAAATACTGTTGATCAACACCAGGTGCCATATTTTTCACAATAGCATAGCATTCCTTATCGTAATAACGTAGTTGGTTATGAGGGCTCTTATAAGAGGTAGGCAACCCTGTGATATCACAATACGTTCTAATAGGTTTCAAAGAAGGTGGAGCATTCAAAGTATGATATGAAATCAAGTTTGGTAATGGAGTAGGTGACTCTGATTGTTTTTGCTGTGTTCTTTTCAAATCATCATTTAGTAGTTGCTTTAATGGTTTGTATCTTCTTCTTTGCATTTTCTTTCCTGTTTTGAACGTGTATGCTGACGCTAACTTGTCTGTTAGTGCTGCGAGATATTGTGCGTTTTCTGCTGACATTATGAAATGGCGGTTTTCGTCCTTGATATGCTGACGTGTAAAATGGTGAAGTTTGTGGTCTTTGTATGATTAACAACTCAATTGTTATGGAATGGTATGATGTTAATACTTGATCATTTCCAACAACCAAAGAGAATGGCACTGTCAATGACACGTACGTGTCGATATCTGTGATGAGCCGTACAACCAATGAAATATACGACCAGCATGATCGATGCAATAATACATCTTGACTCCCCATCATGTACTTTTTCTGATACACCTACAATTAGGGAAAGATTGAATGATCGTTAAAAATTGCATTAAAAGTAAGAAAAAGCTTGAGGAAAGAAAAATAAAAGAAAATGAAATAATAAAATAAGAATGATACTAATGAAATCTATATATACCGGAAAATCGACAAAAGTTGAGGTATTTTTAATATTCAGCACTATGTATATAGTGCAGAAACATGCAGCAGCTTCGTTAAGAAAATCAGAATTGATAATTTTGGCACTTACCAAGAAGTGAAACCACCATCAACCAGTAAGCTGGCACCAGTAGTGTATGAAGCAGCAGATTCGGAAAGCAAGTACAAAACAGCACCAATGTATTCCTTTGGTTCGGACATTCTTTGTTGTGGAATACCAGAGATCCATCTGTTGTATAATTCTTCGTTACCATTGATAACATTCTTGGTCAAAGGACCATAAATGTAACCTGGGTTTAGAGAGTTGACTCTGATGTTGTACTTAGCCCATTCACAAGCCAAGGTCTTAGCCAAATGAATAACACCAGCCTTAGACATATTGTAGACAACCTGGTTTTGTGGATCATTGACAATAGCACCAGACATGGAACCAATCAAAACAACAGAAGCACCCTTAATTCCTTCCTTGATCAATGGTTTAGCAAAGGCTTGAGAAACATACAAAGAACCCAACAAGTTAACCTTGACCATCTTTTCAGCATTCTTGGCTGGGTAATCTTCACATGGGAAGTTCTCACAGTAGCCAGCTGTGTTAACCAAATGCAATGGCAACTTACCAAAGTCCTTAGCAACTTGAGCAAACACCTTGTGGACAGCATCAGAATCAGAAATATCACAGGCATATGAACCCATCTTTGGAACCTTGTCTTCTTTCAACTTTAACTCTTCGATAGCGTACTTGTGGTATTCCGCTTGCTTGGCAGCAGTCTTTTCTTGGTCGATATCAAGCAAAGCAACGTCTGAACCGTAGGCCAATAAACCCTTGATTAAAGCTTCAGCTAAACCACCGCAGGCACCGGTGACAATGGTTAAGTGGCCATCGAATCTAAAAGTTGGGATGTAGTCAGTCATTTTTGTGTATTATGTGATGTGGTGCGTTGTTTGTGTAAGGTTATGTTAATTAAGTATGATATCTTTTTTTTGTGAAGAGGAATAAATTAGATTGAAAGATCGTATTTGAAAAAAGAGGAAACATGTCTCTTTTATACGATTCTGAAAATAGGTGGCCGGATCTGCAAGCAGAAAAAGAAAATAAAAACATGGGGTATGTACGGTGCTAAAAAGAAAAAAAGCGGAATCCCGCTAGGTGGAGCAATTCCCCTATATACTACATAGCACACCCATGACTCCTCACGGAACTACAATTACGGAAGAACTGCCAACTGCTGGAATGATGTTCGAAAACGATTCATGTTGGCTTGTCTAGCAACATTGGCTGAAGCAAAGCCATAATTTGGTGGGGTTCTCGTTCGTATATCTGGGGTGGTTAACAGTTGATCATCGATACTCAGCTCGAAATCTTCCAGGACGGAGAAGTTAATTTGGCTGGAGAGCAGAAGAGGACAGCTGTTTTGGGAAAGCGCCCCGGGATGATTTTGGCATCTAGGCGATGCGGCTTCTTGGTAATTGTCCTGATGACTTCGGAGAACACGGAGAAACGTTTCACTACGCGTGTACATATATACGTGTCCGTGTGCAATATGTGCAAATACATGAATTGCTTTACTGAAAATGCATCTGATTATTGTGCAACTTTAGTTGTTTAGTAATATCTGTTATATAATCAGTGTTACTAATTATTCCATAAATTCAGTGAATTGTGTATGTATAATTTGTGGGGAAGAGATATAACTAGATTTAGTGCAATTTTGAAATGAACAAATTAGCTTTGAATAAAAATCGGGGTAAATAGCTTTTTGACGGTTTAAAAATTGTCGATTCTTTTGATTTCAAAGAAACTATGTTTTGAAATGGAGTGATGCACATGTTCTATATAGGAAGTCAAACATGATACTTTACTTAGAGGATGTTAAGATCAATAATTATGGTGGTTATCTTGAGTGAAGCTTCAGCAGAACAACCAGTAGAAACTTGATCAATGATCTGAATTCAGGGGTAAAAAAATACATGCAACTAATCGAAAAGCAACAAATTTGAACATGTACACGCAGCCGCCCTTGGGGAGCTTTCCCAATCCTTCAGTAATCCCACTGCCCAGGCTCCAGCCCTTGTTATTGACCGGCCAGCAAATGCTAGATCGTGGCGTAGTCACTGCGCACAAAAATAAAAAATGGAGCGCAAATTTGTAAATTGTTTGGTGTAAGGGTGTGAAAATCGAAAGTGTGGCTGTCTTTTTCAGCAGTCATGAGCAATGATACGAGTGAGTCAACGGTGTTTAAAGCCGAAACCGAGCGGATCTCAGTAGATTAGCGTTACGTTGGATGCTTCCTTAATTGAGTGTTTCCCGCAGGTCTTATATCTACTGAAAATTTGTTCACTTACTAATTTATTAATCTGACCCTTTTTTCCTACAGAACCACAATACTCTCTCCAAAAACCAACTTAGCTAATAGAGACGGCATCCCATCAAGATGTCATTCATCAAGAACGTCAAAAGAGTTGCTGTGATCGGTGGTGGACCATGTGGTGTTGCTACTGTTAAAGCTCTTCTCAAAGAGAAATCATTCGATAAAGTTGTGGCATTTGAAAGAAGGCAAAACACTGGTGGTTTGTGGAACTACTACAATGAAGACTATGATGATCAAAAACTGGCTGTCCCTTCAGTTGATCCACATACCAACTTACAAACACCGTTCAAAGTTTCCAAAGACAACTACGTTTGGCCAAGTGCAATCTATGAACTTTTAGATACCAACGTTCCATACAAAATCATGGAATATCATGACTTCCATTTCCCTAAAGGCTCTCCAATTTTCCCATTGAAATCTTCAGTTCTAGAATATATTCAAGCTTACTCCAAGGAAGTTGAAGATAACGTTCAATTCAACACTAACGTTGTTGATGTGAGCTTAACTCCAGAATCCAAGTACTCTATCACTTACAGAAATGTTGTTGATTCAACTGAAGGAGGTGTCAAGGAATCTCAAGAAGCACCACATTCAGATAAAGTTGAAGAATTTGATGCCGTCTTGATTGCCGCAGGTCATTATGATCAGCCATTTGTTCCAGATAGACCAGGTTTGAAAGAATACAGTGAAAAATACCCAGGTTCCGTTTCCCATGCCAAGTCATACAAGCACCCACGTCAGTTCAAGAATGTTGAAGGTAACATCTTGATTATCGGTAACTCTGCTTCCGGTTCTGATTTGGCTTATCAATTGGCCACTGGTTTACAGAGACCAATTTACAAAAGTGCTAGATCTAAGTCTCAACTCCCTGCAGGTTCAAGTAAGTTTATTAAGACTGTGGCTGATGTTGAAAGCGTTGATCCAGAGACCAAAGATGTGAAGCTTGTTGATGGTACCGTTATCCCTAATGTTGAAAGAATCTTGTATGCCACTGGTTATTTAAGACATTTCCCATTTTTAAAATCGTTCAATGAATCAAGTACTCATTTCATTACCAATGGTTCAAGAGTTGAAAGATTGTACAGACAATGTCTAAGTTATGATCACCCAACTTTGTCTTTCATTGCATTGCCTAGATACATTCTACCAACCAGAATCAGTGAAGCTCAAGCATCATGGTTAGCTAAAGTGTACAGTGGAAAGATCCCATTGCCATCTAAAGAAACCATGATCAAAGAAGAAGAAAAATTGATTGAAGAAAAAGGTACCGGCGCTGCATTCCATAACTTGTTTTATCCAGAAGATGTTTTCTATTCTCTTGCTTTCAATAAGGAAATTGAATCTGTTCCAGGTTGGGAAAAAGGTCTTGTGCCATGTAGATGGACAGAAGAAGAACTGTTATACAGAGCCAATGCTACTCCTATGAAAGAAGCATTTATTGAGTATAAGGAAAAGACAGGAAAGTTAGCTACTTCTTTGGAAGAGCTGGAAGAAGGTGTTGGTTACAAGCCAGATCCTATTGATAGAAGTCAGTTCCCACATTTGAGGAACTCGAACTAAGTGAGGTGTTTCCCCTAACTTCTAACCGCAGATTAATCAAAAGATTAATGTCATACGCATAGATGAATATTATGATCCTCATACAATTCATTGAACCACTTCCACTAGTTACAGTCTGTGATTTCACAATTTTTTATAGCATTCTTTATAATTCATTTCAGCTTTTGGAATTTTAAATTTCACAATTTAAATTTGCATACATGTTTTTTCAATTACTAGGGATCTTCTGCGAGTCTACACTCCGTTTCTGTATGTTGCCTTTGTCGCTGATGGGGCCACCGGTAGAGTTCCATCAACCTCATTATCTCAGAAAAGAGCATGAATCATCATAAACGACATTGGAGAATCATATAATATTTTCTGTGTCATGTAACTAGTATATTGTACTGAAAACAAAACGTTCATTTTGCATTACATGGGGGGACATGAGGCCTAAAGATGTCTTATTTGTGCTTGCGCTAGCACTGCTATGGTGCTGTCCTTGACTTCTGATTTGGAATTCACTTCTATTTATATCATTGGTATAATCAAGAATCAGATCAACCGAATAAAAGATTGATGGGTTCAAGTAATTAATATCCAGGACAAAGGAGATTCAGTGGTCAGATAGACGAACCCATTTGCTCAAACCAAAACATGTTCTAGTAATTGCTTAAAATCTGGTAACATTTTGGGTTTGGGGTTTTTGAAGATTGTTGCTAGTGATGATGAGGAGGACATTTTTAATGGTTGATGGGAAGAAATTGGGTGGGATTGTAGTTGTTGTAGGTTAAGGAAGTAATTTGATTGATTGTGTGAGAAATCTGACATGTGGACTCTGGACTTTGCGTATATATACTGCGAAAAAATTGGAAGAAATTAGTAGCGATTTTACCCAAGCCGGCTTACAAACACAGTGCGATATCGCTCACAATTGTCAAGGTCAGTTTTCTCTTCACCTTCATGGAAGTTACTAGGCCAAATCATATTTGATCAGTATATTGACTCTTGGATCATTGGTATAAAGCAACAGAATATAGGTATTATTGCAATAGGAGGCTGGCAGATTGATGCTTGACTTGATATTACAGTTTAGGTTCTACATTTTGTTCCAATTGGCTCATTTCTCATCTTGTTTCCATTGGTTCTCATTTGAGCAATTTACAACTGGACACGACTAACGATTTATAATTCAAATGCAATTCGAATTTGATTTTTTATTGACTGATACATCTGATTTGCATGATATTTGAGTTATAAGATTGGAGCAATGGCATGAACGCCTACTTAATTCGAGTGAATTAAATTATCTTCACTCAAAGATTAATTACAGCTTAAGCTTCATGTTGAAGTTGAATCGCAGATGACTGATAGATGACTCCAGTCCCCAGCGGTTATATTAGCTATCATCTCTATATTTTGAAAGTCTCGCCCTTAATATGTTGGCTGAAAGAGATATGAAAACGGAATTTGATTGTTAATTTCGTACGTGTTTGTGGTGTTACATATATGCATTTTCAGACATTAAAATGATTCCTTAAATATATATATTTCTTTGATTATAATACTACAATTAAAGTCGTTTTACCTGGTTCTTCTTTCTTCTCCACTACGACTTTGAAACCTGGACGTCGACACAGTTAAAAGACAGAGTTATGATGGTTCTATCTGAATCATCACCTCAAACTGCTTCCCTGATTGAAAGTTGGTTCGGCTTAACAACCAGAAGTGGCTCCCACCCAAATACACCAGCTCCAGCCGCGACATTCTCCATAACATCACTCCCACCAGACGCTGAATTGGTCTCTCACATCCAACACAAGTTTACAAGCTTGCCAATACAAACAACATCATTCAACAACACATTCAAAGCTTTCTATGAAAGTAACTGGAGAGGTCACATAATAATCCCATCCAAGTCAACTGACAAGAACATCAACACCTGGAAAACATTTTGGTCCGTGTTCAGCAAATTTGTGAACAAAAACCCAGGCTCCTATTCAACATTACACCTCTTCCAAACAGGACATCTTTATCATCAATTGGATATCAACCACACAGAAACATGTTGCTTCTGTAATCAATCAGAGTTTAAAAATTCGAATGACCATCTATTGGATGAGTGTGTAATCACAGATAGAATTTGGAGATTGATTCAGCAAAATTAATAGGATATTAAAGTTGGGACAGTTTGTTTGTTGTCTTTGTGAAATTACTTCTACTGGTTATAGCAATGAAGAGCAGAAGCGGTGTT
>JAKTRY010000079.1:0-55301 GCA_030579935.1 Ambrosiozyma cicatricosa | reverse complement strand
TTGATTCAAACTATGAATTGGTTAAAGGAACAGGAGAAGCATGTGGAACGTAGAAATACAAATAATTGAGAGAGAAGTAGATTTCAGCCTAGAGTTACGTGAGAGGCTAATATAATATAGCGATTATATCACAATATGTATAGCAAAGTTATTCAAGATCAGGGGTAAAAAAATTGTCATGCTCAATAAGAGGAGGAACGTCTGACACAGAATTCTCTTTTTCTGATGATGAAGGACGTGAATTATCCAATTCAGCATTACCGAAATCGAAAACGTATACATGACCATCGTGACCAAGACACATGTTTCTGTCTTCTAGGTCACAATGCTGGATGCCGATTAGTTTTAATTTTGTATCTAGTTCACGTTTCTTAGCAATAGTAATATTGGGTTCAGCAACCGGTGCGATATACTGAAGAGCTAGGAACTTACCTTCAATCACACCATCAGGAGTTTTGACATAGCAAGTACCATATTTCAACAACTTTGGAGAATGAATGTAATTCTTGTTATTCTTATCTTTATATTTTTCATTGTTGTGTTGAATTCTGAAATAACACTCAACCTCATTCCTGTACTTAGCAATCTGTTGAGCAATGAACATGTCACACATGTTGTTCAAATCACCGTCCAACCCAAACTGTTTCTTCAGCTCATCTTCCCCTAATATTTTCAAAAGATAAAAAAAGTGATTTTTGATAGCCGCACCGCAATACACCTTCAACGCAACAAGTTCAGCTGGTTTCTTTGTGGGTTCATCAAGCGATCCCTGGCCAAAGTATCCCAAGTCTTTAGAAGATAGTCTGAAAACAACCGCTGCATTCGCTTCACTCGAACTTAAAATGGAAAAGTTGAAATTGGCTATGACTTCACCTGGGACAGAGTAAAATGTAGACATTTCACTCTGATATTCAGTTTCACTTTGCAGGTGATAGCTCATATCTGACTTCGCTTCTTCTTTTCTTTTGGCTAAAATACTTATATATTCAAGCATTTCTTTTTCAGTAAATGTGAACTGATGACCGGAGTTGATTGTATCTTCTGATGCTGCTTGGAGAAGTGATTCTCTGAAAAGCAAGGCAATGAATTTTTTTTTTGTGGTAAACCCTTCGTCAAGATTGTTCAGCTGATAAACGCTGAACATGACATTTGTGTGTCTTATCTTGTATTTGTTGTTATCGTCTTCCTCTTCTGTCACATCTGTTTCTTTTTCTTCTGAAACAACTGTTTCTTTCTCTTCATTCTTTTTTCGTCTTCTTTCTGCTTTTGCCTTCACCCAAGAGCTGAAGGTTTTCTTGTCATCTGGACTTTCAAATGTATGCCAGTCCAAAATAATACCACATTCTTGTTTTTCTTTTGTGTTTTTGAAGGTTGCGACAAAATGGTCAAATCCGTCACTAATTATTATTGGGAGATGATAACTCAAGCTGTACATATACAACTGCAAGAGGATACTTTGGGTCTGGGTTGTATTGACATTCTCATCAAAAAATAAAGTAGCTATGGAGAATCTTTTCAGCTCCATAAGCAAAATGGGGGTCTCAGTATTGATGATGTAGAAGTTCATATCCACAGGAAGATTGTATGAAGTACTTGCTTTGGAATACTCAGGCTGCACTGTTTTAATTCTGTTCTTGTCCTTATATTCAGACTTATTCTTGCACATTGGATAATTGGCACGAATTTCTTCGGCTAGCAAATTTTTGAATAGATCTGCACAGCTGGCTTCATTATTGTCCCACTTGAACATGTCTTTGGAGCAAAACTGGGACATCGGGAATGAGACGAGGTTACCTTCGCTTTCATTCAACTTCAACCAATCAAAGTATTTGGAGAAGTAAGATTTCAATGAGTCTTCAAATGACCTATTTTCAGCGTATTCATGGAGGATGTCTAGTCTTAAAAACCTAATTGGCATCATTGCCTTTGATAAAGAATTCTGGGACCCTGACGATAATGTACCTGTAACTCCACATGCTGTATTTAGTTTCCTTCTCTTGTAAGATTGCACCGGCAAAGATTGCAGAATGGGACACATCTGAAGGAAATGGTGCCAGTTTTCACCCACATCAACGGGAAGTAAGCGGAGAATCTTTAACTTCTGTAACAATTTGCAAAAGGTTTCTGCAACTTCCAGTCCATTTTGTTCATCTGGGTCGTACTTGAGGTCAATGGAATTATCCAAAAGGTCAGTGAAACGCTGATGCAATGGCTCATTTGATTCGACTTGAGCCCTGACAGCAGCATGAACATTCTTCCTAATATTTGCGTAACATGACATCGTTGATGATGAAAATTGATAAATATCGTTTTGTTTGTTGTGTATGTGGTATATGGCCTGTAAGTGTAGATAAATTTCAAGAATAAAAGGTACCTTGTTACTCCTTGTTTATTTTGCCCTCCAGAAAATTACAGAGTGATGGAATCTACTACAGTAGTCAAAAATTGATAGCAGCTATTATGGAGACGGTCGTCAATTTTTGGATAACTTTGGAGGGACGGAAGTTTGGAAGGCACATTTACTATAAGAAACAGACCAAATCCTAGTTTATCACTTCACAACACTCTAGAATTGGTTTCAATTTTATATCTGAACAATATCCATCATTATTTTATTCAAGTGAAGCATACATACATAAGATATTCAATATACCCGAAAAGGTTTTCTTCGAAAGATATTTGTTAGTTGCAGCTTCAGGTCCCATACATAAGCTTTCTCTCTCTGCCAACCAAAAACTGATCGCGCGATTGGAGACATGTATTGTTATTTATTTGTCCAAAAACCGGGCCTTGTCTCCATAATAAATGGTGGAATGGTTTAGGTAAGCACATACGTACAATTGACTCAAAAGCGACGGGTCGATTTATGATATATGTATAGCGCATCGATGATCAATTTTTCGGAAGAAGGACATGCGATATCCATAGCAGGGCCTGAAAATAGTTAGCGAGCGAAAAAAGCTGGGGAAGCCATGAATCCTGATTAAGCCAAGCGAGACAGCGCATATTAACACAGTATAGACGAGCTCGGGTGCGAGCTGGTGACATTCATCGCTGGCCAATCAGAGAGCTTAAATTCGTAATTCAGCGGGTCTGGGGCCGGGGGAACATTGGGAAGCTCCACTAACCCTTTGCTCCATGCTCCAGAGTGAGTGCGGTCTTCTGAGTACGTACGTTACGGTGCTGATTGCTGGTCATTGGCACTTGTAACAGCAAAACACAAAATCAAACTTCTTTCCAGATTCCCCCATTCTTCTTCTTTCTCCACATTTCCAATAACATACCTCCGTTTCAGTTGTCATCTTACTTACTTAGGTACTACTTTTCTTACCAGATCAGATACTTCATAAACGGATCAATCTTCACATATATCCACCCTTATATTTCATAACCATGTTGAGCACACAATTAAAGAACTTTTCAAAGACACAATTAAGAACTCTAGCGTCTGCTGCTAAGGCTCCAAGAGTGAAATCTTTTAAAATTTACAGATGGTCTCCAGATACCCCAGAAAAGAAACCATACATGAAGGAATACAAGATTGATTTGAATGAATGTGGTCCTATGGTGTTGGATGCTATCTTGAAAATCAAGAATGAACAAGATGCTACATTGACTTTCAGAAGATCATGTAGAGAAGGTATTTGTGGTTCGTGTGCTATGAATATTGGTGGTAGAAATACATTGGCTTGTTTGTGTAAGATTGACCAAGACCACACTAAAGAAACCAAGATTTATCCATTGCCTCACATGTACGTTGTCAGAGACTTGGTTCCTGATTTGACTCATTTCTATAAGCAATATAAGTCCATTGAACCATATTTGCAAGCTCCTACTCCTAAGGATGGTAAGGAAAACTACCAAAGCGTGGAAGACAGAAAGAAGTTGGATGGTCTATATGAATGTATCTTGTGTGCTTGTTGTTCTACATCTTGTCCTTCTTACTGGTGGAACCAACAACAATACTTGGGTCCTGCCGTTTTAATGCAAGCTTACAGATGGTTGATTGATTCAAGAGATCAAGCTTCTAAGAAGAGAAAGGAAATGTTGCAAAACTCTATGTCCTTGTACAGATGTCACACAATTATGAACTGTGCTAGAACCTGTCCAAAGGGTTTGAATCCAGGTAAAGCTATCGCTGAAATCAAGAAGCAATTGGCTTTCGATTAGATATATTGATTACTCTGTGAGTTTTTCATCACTATTTCATCACTATATTTCATCGTCACCAAATTCAAATTTCTTTGCATGGATAATGAGTTAACCCTCCAGGGATTACAGATTTACGTTCAATCAGAGTCGTTCCCAGGTAAAACCCACTTCTTCCCCAATCCAACCCCTTATTTATTTATTTAGTTTTCATTAACTTGTTTTATAACACCCTTCATCACCACTCTTTTATTGCACACATTGTCTTTTAAGTTTTTTTAGTTCTTCTGTCCCAGCTTTTATCAACCCCTTTTGATTCGTATAAATTTCAGAAAAAATGACTATGAATAGATCTCATCCGGAATGTAGTTGTAAAGAACAATTTTTCGAATGGTTGTGAACCGTCGTCACAAGCTTGATCATTCACCGTGTGTTTGAGATCTGGTTAGTAATCAAACTTGAGAGCATCTTATTGGCTGACAGGGTGAATTTGAAGACATTTTAGCCATACGATTCAACTGGTGATGGCAAGATTTCAACTTTTCAAGCCATACTGGGCTCTCTACCCACTGAATCTCGGACTTTGATTGGTCAAGTATATGATTTTTCACCAGGAGTCGACCACAACTGAGAAATCTGTCGCGTCCTCCAGAGTCCATCTCTCAAATTGTGAACGATCGGCTCTCCGTTGATTCCTTCCACCCGGAGTGCGCCAGTTTCTGAAATTTCTTCAAAATCGCTCAATCTGCCAAATTCATCGATTTCATCTCCGGCGCTTCTTAAAAACATTCACGCAGCACGCTATATGGTCCACGGATGCACCCTTCCGACCCGCTAAGCCTTAGTTGGTTAGTCAGCCAAATTTTTCATCGTCTTTGCAATCGTCATGCCTCTTGATCATGATGATGATTCACAGTTTTTGTGCTGGTTTTTGTTGATCATGATCAAATTGATAAGAATTTGAACAATAGTACATGTATTAGTAGAACAAACAAAAGGGTTTCTTTAAAGAAGTATCCCAATGATTTGGACATGTTTTTAAGGGTTTTTTTATCGGAAACTTGAGCTTGATAATTGTATGTGTGACTATGCCAACTTGTTAACAATCCGGGATTTCATGTGCTGTTCATTTATGGATAAAGAATACAACTTATCCGAAGAAATTCACATCGTATACTGGAAAAAGTTGTTGGTCAACAAACAACAAGATCGCGTTGAAGCAATTGAGTACACCAAAAACTTCGGAAAACTCAACATGAGAGATGTCCCTCGGTCATATCATGGTTCAAAATCCAGATACAACTCAGCTCAATCACGCGTACATGGTAGATGAGTAAATAGAGGAATCAATACCTGCTAATTCAAGAAATAATCAATCAACTGCCGTATCAAAGAAATGGATCCCTCTGAGTTCAAATCCAACTCAGAGAAACTATACAACTACATACACCACCAAAACCAACAACAATCACGACCTCGCAGCACAACTCTCAAATCAATCCAGCTAAAACAATCCAGCAACGAAAACTACATCTCAATATGGACGAATCCCATCAACATAAAAGACCCAAAATCAGATATTGATATTGTTCAGGTTGAACTTAACGTTATCGTCTCTTTCAATGTTTCTTACTCTAGTCCAGCTTTGAGTTTTCGAATTTTCCAGATTTTGGAGAGTTCCGATGATAGGGATGATGGTCAAGATGAGTTGGGGATGTCAGTTGAGGCTAGAAAAGTTTGTTTTCGGCAGGATCTATTGTATGCTATTATGAATCGAAGTAGGGTTGATGATAAGCCTTCTTCTTCTTCTCCTTTTACGTCTTCGTCTAGAACTGGATCAAACCTACATGGGCATGCGCTAGGTAATGAAGAGGAAACAACCACAGAAAATGATCCTACAATCACAGAAAATGGAGACGAATCAACGGGAGATCAACAAACTGCACCTATCATGACTGATGAACAATTCGAATTTGACCCGGTTGAAATGAGTTCAGTGGTAAGCATCAATGATTTGATTATTGGTGGATCCAGTTTAGGAAGTTATTATTTTATTCATCCTTGTCAAACCATAGATTTCTTGAAAAATATTGATGGGAATACACTGGATTCCAGTGAGGTTTTGATGGCTTGGTGGATGTTTTATTCTAAGGTTGTTTTGTGAGGCCCGTCCCTATGTATGCTAAGGAGTCTTAGTGATGTATACTGCCTTTGAGGAATGTGAGAGGTTACTTATGGCTTTGCCAGTAATTGTTAGAATTACATATACTGCTGAACTAGCTAGAACTATGAGTTTTGTCGAGAGCCTTCAATTGCATTATATCTGGGCTTGATTTCCCACCACTACAAAGAAGTCACTAAATCTGGGACAATGAGTCTTGTGAGACAACAGATAATCGTATAGTCCTATTTATCATGGATTAGTATTGAACAGATTTAAGCGATTATGATGCATTCTATATTCTGCGATGTTACATACTTTACCAAGCTCTGTATCGATCAACGTTAATATTGCCTAAATATTAGTTTGAAATTATACAAATAGGGGGTATATAATAGAAAAACAAAGCATATATGAAAATTGAAAGTTTAATATGTAGAATGAAAAATTTCAAATTAGAGAGCTAAAGGTGTGATTCTTATATATACTGAATCAAGCCAATCCAATTCATCCAATAATGAGTTAGCACAATACTTGGGTGTACCACTGCAAATTTCAGAATTCTCATCGGAAATACTACTCACTTGCACCTCTTCACTTTCAGAACCAACAAGTGATAAAGAAGATGCATCACCAGCAGCAGCACTGATGGCACCATATGTCTTATTGGCTTGAAATTTGGAGGCCCTAACGATAAGATCATAATGGAGTTTCAAACCTTGCTTTTTAACCAAGCCATAGTCAATTGATACAGGTGCAAATTGCACACACATTGAGTCAATCCAGTCCATGTGATCCAATAATGATTCAGCATGGTATTCAGCGGTGATATTGTATTCTGCTGAGCTACTACCCTGATGAACACCATCATCTTGAGAACGGAAGAACAATGAAGTGATAGTAGAGAAAACAGCAGAAAGAGCAGAGATAGCAATGGAAACAGTGGATGTTTTCTTGGTTTGAACTTCATTTGATTAAAGGACGGCATCTTCTGCTAACAAAGGTTTCTTCTCAGCTGGTGATTTGGAGATGTCCCGGATGTTTGATGTGACAATATGATCGACTGAATTTGATTCTCTGTTGGCATGTATATCTATAGTTGTTGGAACCGATTCTTGTTGGATTTCGTTAACACAATTATTCTCTCTGTTAGCAGGAACTCTCTCACAGAAAAGTTTACCATCTCTAATCCCAGTTGTTAAAATACTCTGCTGACGTCTCTTGAGTCTCAATTGACGTGCTATTTCTTTGGCATCATTGAGTTCAACTTCAGAAATCTCTGATTCCATCATTTCAGGCACATAAGCCCTTTCCTGAAGTTTCTTGATCAACCATTCACGTTTCTGCTCACTGCGTTCAATGGCAGAAATTAGCTCTGCTCTCATAATGTCGAACTTGTCGAATGATTTGTAAGAGAATTCTCTTCTTTCTAAGACCTTTGTCACAGGTTTGATAAATTTGGAAGACAGAAAATTCTTCAAACAGTGTCTAGTGATTTCTTTTTCAGTCAAATAATAACCAACTTGAAGAGCCTTTCTAAGTCTAGAAACCAATGTTGAATATCTGGAAATGAAGTAACAGTAATTACCTGGCCTTTTTTCAAGGAAATCTTGGTAATAGTGCAGTTGTTGTCTCCATTGGGAAGTAAGTTGATATGAGTTTCTTGGAAGATGAGAATCCAGCATTCTCAACTTGAGCAAAACAGCTGGTCCATCACGTCTATGCTTCTTCAATTCAGGATGGTCCAAGATCTTGGCACTAATTGATTTGAAAATGATTCTCTTGGTAATAGCATCTTCTTCCTGACTGATCTTTTGGTAACGGTTCTTATCCTAGAGTCAATTGCTTGGATACAACCTTGGGATCGAAGTTCACGTCTCAAGAGATACCAGTAGTTTTGGAAATCAGTGATGTCCCTAAGTTGAAGAGGTTCTGGGGTGGATTTGAAGATTTGAGAGAATGAGAAAGACATTTTGATAGGTGGTAAAGGTGATTGACTGTGATAAATGAAAGGCTTCAGAAAGAAAAAGTGATGTACAACGTACTTATTGAAACACCCATGGGAAATAGATCACCTTTTATACCAAACGGAAACAGACAATTGAACGGTTCTTGTAGTTGAAAAACAGATCAATTTCCTTTCTAACACAGCTAATTGTTCAGCAACATGAAAACACCAGAGAAAGTTCGTGACATGGTGAAATCTGTTTTTTGTTCTGATATGGTAGATAACAGAAACGTTCAATGTTGGAATTTGGGAAGCATCTCTATTGGGAAGAGGTCAAAGGGAAGGCCATATCGTTTAAATGTTGTGAGAAACGATCGCAGTACCGTATACATAGATCACGCTTGGAAATTTTGTCCGCTTATCATGGACGCCACGGTAATGAAAACAGTGAAGTTATAATCATAATGACTGACGATGATGATGTTCCATTATGAGATACTCAAGGGTATGTTTGTCATGTACGTACATGTAGATACTGGAAACTTGGAAGGTATATGACATAATATCTGAAGTCTCGTGAGTCTTAGACTTGAACGATAGCGCAATTGGTTATTGCATTACTACCACTCTCCAGAATCCTGATTCATATGTCCACTTCTCACATGATATATTCCCGGATCTCAAAAATAAATTACAAAGACCTATTTATGATTCATGATATTTTTACAAGGTGCAACATAAAATCCCAGTAATAGGGTTTACTGAATAGTAAAACGCAAATTATATTGATATATCATGTAGAATATTTAAAGTGGGTAAAATGAAGTGAACAAAGAACAGAACTTATATAATAACTCATTGCTTTATAATGAAAATTGCAAACTAAGTAGCATCACTAAGGATATGATGAAAATGTGAGTTGAAAAGAGGTTGAATCCAGGAAAACCAAGCGATCCAACAAAACCTTGAAATGATTCTTACGTGCAGGACTTTCAAGTATGTCAGACCTTTTACCTGAACCACTAGCCAGATGAACTTCACCAGCTTCTGATTTCTCAATCAGCGAGGTAGAATCAACAGCGGGAATGACACCAGCATATGCGTTATTTGATTAGACTAGAGGGGATTCAAAGGTAGAAACACTCTTTGGAATCGAGCTTATTCCCAATGGAGATTCCTGCTGAATTTTGTTAACAAACATACTCTCTGGAACTGGGCCTCTCTCACAGAAGAATTTGCCATCTTTAATCACCACTCTCAAAGCACTCTGCTGGCGTCTATGTTCAATAACAGAAAACAACTCTATTAACATATAATCAAACTTATTGAATGATTTGGACGAAAAGCCTCTTCTTTTTAAGTGTTTCGTGAAAGGTTTGGTGTATTTTGAAGCCATAAAATTCTTCAAACAATGTCTCGTAATCTCCTTCTCAGTCAAATATTTACCAACTTGAGGAACCTCTCTGATTCTTGAGACCAAACTTGAATATTTGGAAATGAAATAAGAGTAATCACCTGGGTTTTCTTCAATGGAATCTGGATAGAAATGCATTTGCTGTCTCCATTGCGAAGCAACTTGATATGGGTTTCTTGTAACACAAGCATCCAGTTGTCTCAACTTGAGCAAGACAGCTAATCCATTACCTTTGTGTTGCTTCACCTCAGGATGGCATAAAGCTTCGGTAAGAAGTTTGGCATTGATTGATCCAAAGATGAGTTTTTGAGCAATAGCATCTTCTTCATGTGAGATCATTTGGTAACGGTTTTGATCCATACAGTCAACTATTTGAAGACAACCTTTTGAACGAAGTTCACGTCTCAAGAGGTTCCAGTGACGTTGGAAACCACTAAAGTCTTTAAGTTGGAGAGATTCTGGAGTGGATTTGAAGATTTGAGAGAATGAGAAAGCCATTTTGATAGGTGGTAAGGGTGTTTGACTGTAATGAATGATGAGTTTCAGGAAGAAAAGTGATGAATAACTGGTTTAACCAAAGTTCGGAAAGAAACCACCTTTTATACCTGACGGAAACAGCCAATTGAGTGTTTTTTTGGAATCAGAATACAAATTAATTTCCTGTCTTTTTACTAGCGTCATAAAAATGAACAGAAAAAATTTCGTATTGCAAACGAGTGAAGTCAGTCTTTATTCAATTAGATGAACAGAGATATTCAATTCTCAAACAAATGATTGGAAAGGTATGAATGAAAAGTCATTTGATGTTTTTCTCAAAAGTGGCTAGAACGGGCATTTGTAATTTTGGGTGTAAACTCTGCTTGACAAGCACGTTTGTGAATGATAAAAGTCATGACAATATGAACAGGGCTGTCGTGAAGAAGACTGATGATGATGATTCTGGTTTCATTTGAGGTCTGGTGGAACTTCATCAACTGATGGTGAAAGGTAAACAAATTGACCAGTGATTCTGTATTCTGGAATATATATGGAACCTGCTCAGTGCTGGCAGCGACAGACTCCTGAGCTGTTTTCAAATTGCATTAAGCGAGCTGAGAATTGTCAGATCTATCATCGAGTCCGAGACTCATATTGCCGTCGTCATTAACAAATTAGAAGTATAGCACTTTTGGGGTTTCAACCTGCAACATTTAGTTACTTATAACTGGCTTAATGAATGAATGCATTTCCATACAAGACACTAGACCATGCCATTGATAATAAGCCCAACATCCAGCTCATCTGATGATCTCAGAAACAAAGTCATTAACAGTTTCAAAGCCAACATTATTTCCAAGGAGAAACAATCTTTAGTCATAATCAGTCCAAACATTATACACTTTTATGACATTGACACAGATAAACCATCATTTTGCAAGCTAGATGAACCCATTGAGAGATTAAAATTACATGACCGAGTGATTGCTTGTTCTCATATTTTGCCATCCGAGAATCTCTGTGAATGGCTTTTGGTTTTGACCGAGACCAACATCCTTTATGTGATTGCTTACAATACCAATGCTAGTTCCTTTACCATCATTCAAACATTTCAGTTCAATGACTTCCTTTTAGCTTCAGCTAATTTGGAGGAGGATGGACCTCGAAAAATCGTTTCTGTGAAGCCTTTTATATCTGTTGACCCAACACAAACGTTCTCTTTGATTTACTCATGCCAAAACTTTCTCACTATTTTGAAACTGAATTCGGATACGAAAGACCTTTTTGAAAGTGCAATTACCAACAGAGATATTGTTAAGACCAAAAGCCAGAAAAGGCCCAACCTCTTGCTTGATGATATATTCAGCGATCCCGTCATCATCAACATTGGTTCAGGATTGGTGAAATCCATCACTTTTTGCAATGCTCAACACAATTCTGGAAACCCATGTTTTGGAATTGTCACAAGAGACATTTCATTGAATGAATATATAGAGTTTTTTCAAATTCAAGTTACAGGAAATAATGCCCTAGATGCAACCCCAGTTAGAAAGTTCCCACCGATGGAATCAGAGTCAGGTTTAGTTATTCCAATAAGTAGAGCGGGACTTCTTGTTCTCTGTGCTAAACACGAGTATCTCTACTTGACGCCCAACTTTAAGCCTAGCTCAAACGATCCTGGAGTCACTAAGAATAGAGCTTTCCTCCGAAGGGCAAAATTGTCACACTCAGATGGACTTTTAGAAGACTTCAAATCATACTGTTTTATTAACGATCATAAATTACTATTATTCAACTTCCATGGAGAAAGCTATGTCTTAAGGATCAAGTATACTCTGACTACAGAGGACTCAGACATTCCAATTGAGGGCCCCACAATTGAGATCCTTCTGGTTGATAAATGGGATACAAAACTTATTGATGAAGACGTTTATTCGATCTCTCCAAACTGGTTGTTCAAGTCGGGAAGTAAAAAGTTCATTGGGGTAACAGATTTTTTCCAGGTATCCTTGTTTGATATGAATATTGGACCACCTGCCACAATCATTCATAGTGGAGGTCAGAAACCAATAACTTGTATCACGGAAATTCAAAATCATAATATCACTTATGGTTCAGGAGACATTTCTGGTTCAGAGATAGTTTATGATGATCATACATACACAGTTAGCCATGATGGTGTGTTGAAGAAGTTCATTGAGATAGAACATTGGTCTTTGGGGAAACTATTTGTGACTTTGACTGAGTTACAGAATTCAAGAATAGATTTGAACGAGAGTACATGCTTGAATAAAATAGAAGTGTTTGATTCCAATCTTAGTTCGATTACCTCTTATGAGTTTGATGATGATGTGGTTTGTTTTGATACTCTGAACACTCAAAACTTGTGCTTTTTCAACGAGGATCAGTTTTATCTGAACCCTTCAGAACTTTCAAATGTGAGTAACAAACTATCTAATTCATTTATTGCAATATCGAGCTCATCTGACGAAGATGGTGCTGATTCAAACGAAGACAAATGCGAATTATTATTTTTCCATATCGATTCAGAAAGGAACCTGTCACTAGAAACTATGGCCGTTATCAATAAATCTGTTAATTTGTTACATCAGCTGAACAAAAACACGCTGTTGCTTCTTGGACCTAACTGTCTTCATTGGATTGTTGTGTCAGTTTTCAAAGTTTCAGGAGAAGTGGATATCAAGTTTGATTTACTTCACAGCAGCTACAATCTTCCATTTTCATACCCATCGTCCATCTCAAGTATCCCTGGTTCTGAGAATATTGTTTTGGCGGACGCTTTCAATGGTGTATATGTAATGAAGCTGAACAGCCTTAAACAGAGAATACGGTCAGTTAAACTGATCAGCGAGAACATAATCTCGACCTCTTGTGCATTTTTCGGTAAAGATGGCCTATTGGTTGGTGATATTTTGGGGAACATTTTTCTTTTCTCAGTTATGATTGAAGATTCAATAAAAACCAATTTATTGTCTTCTTTCAATCTAAACAGAGGAGCCATCACTTATATTAAACTGGTGGAGGGTAACGTGTCGTCCAGAGTGCTTGAAATGACAAGTGCTGATTTTTTTGGAACAGGAAAAGTTGCTGTTGTTGGTACTGGGGATGGTTCATTGGTTCAAATTCAATTAAGTTCTTCCATGGAGAAGTTAAATGATGTCTTGAATGCTCCAGTTTCGAGAAGCTTTATCCCATTAAAGGCATTTGATGACGTTTCAGGTGCTCTTCAGTCACGATTGAACCTTCGTTGTCTTCCTAGTTTCACAAAATCAGATGATGGTGAAAATGATGACGATGAAGCACAGGATATTGAAATTGTAGATATAACACACTTGAGTGATCTGATCTCAGGGTCGGACGAGAGATTAGTGAGTAAATTGGAGGAAACTAAAATGTTACTTGAATAAATTTACAGTGGACAACAGTCCCCATTTTTTATGAGTTTTACACGACTGCAAGCTTCGATTTCAGCACGTCTGTAGAGCGTGCACAAGCACGACGCTCTTCTTAGATTTCTTCCATTTTTATAACAACGTGTGTCGACTTGAAGAGCATCGTGTTTCCCACCAGATTTTCCCAAAACATCAATTTCACAACTGAACACCTTTGTTTATATCCAAAATAAAAATACATATTATTTTGTTTTATTTTGCATTAAGTTTCCAACGTTCCAGATTGTTGAACAATTGAGTATCCCTTTGTTTCTTTTTTTCTACCTTGCCATTTTGATCTTTAAAAACGATATCCCTTGAACCATTGTCACACAGATTCATCCATCACAACAAGAAATGAATACAGTAAATACTGGTGCATATGGTGTGACTCCACCAATCTCTACGGTTGGCCCAACTGCCAAGGAGAACTCCTTGAATGATGCGATGATTGAGGAGTTACGAAAACAAGGTTCTTTTGAAAGTGATGCTGCAACTGAAAAGAGAAGACAAGTCTTGGGTACTCTACAAGGGATAACCAAAGAGTTTGTTTATGAAGTGTCAAGAAAGAAAAATATGAGTGAAGGAATGGCCAAAGATGCAGGAGGAAAGATTTTCACGTTTGGTTCCTATAGATTGGGTGTCTATGGTCCGGGCTCAGATATAGATACCTTGGTTGTTGTTCCAAAACATGTTACCAGAGAAGATTTCTTTGTCACTTTTGATGAAATGTTAAGAAAAAGACCAGAACTGAATAAGATTCAGCCTGTCCCAGATGCATTTGTGCCGATTATCAAAACCATTTTTGATGGTGTTGATATCGATATCATTTGTGGAAGATTGGACATACCACAAATTCCATTAGATTTGACTTTGGAAGACAACAATTTATTAAGAAATATTGATGAAAGAGATCTAAGAGCGTTGAATGGTACCAGAGTGACAGACCAGATATTGCAATTGGTGCCGCAGAAAATGGTTTTCAGACATGCCCTTAGAACCATCAAGCTATGGGCTCAACGTAGAGCCATCTATGCCAACATGTTTGGATTCCCAGGTGGTGTTGCTTGGGCCATGCTTGTTGCCAGAATTTGTCAATTGTATCCTAATGCAGTTGGTGCCACCATTGTTGCCAAATTCTTCCATATCTATCTTCAATGGAAATGGCCTCAACCTGTTTTGTTGAAAAAAATTGAAGATGGTCCATTACCAGTCAAAGTCTGGAATCCTAAGATTTACCCTCAGGATAAGTATCATAGAATGCCAATTATTACACCTGCCTATCCTTCCATGTGTGCTACTCACAATATTACAGCTTCAACACAGAAAATTATAATCAAAGAAATGCAACGGGGATTGGATATTATGAATGATATACAATTTGGAAAGAATCAATGGAGCGATCTATTTAACAAGCATGATTTCTTCTATAGATACAAGTTTTATCTAACTATTGTTACAGGCACCAAAGGTAGCTATGAAGATCATTTGAAATGGAGTGGTATGGTGGAATCCAAATTGAGATTATTGGTGCAAAAATTGGAGAATGTTGATGGAATAAGTTTAGCTCACCCATATGTTAAACCATTTTCCAAGACTTTTGTTTGCTCTACTCAAGAGCAAGTTTACAAGATCAAGGAATTATATGGAACTCTGGAAGGTGAGAAATATGCATCTGAGAATTTAGAAGAAATCAAAATTGATGATGAGACGGATGCCAACAAGATGGAGGAAGATGCTAAAGGAAATAACAAGTTTGTCGTCCATCTGCTGAAATTATACATTGGATTAGAACTTGACTTGAAGGGAAAAGAAAAGAAGATGGATATTCAAGTGCCATGCTCTGACTTTGATTCTATTTGTAGAAATTGGGCCAGCTTTGACAAGGATCTGTACTCATTGGGAATCAGATATGTGAAACTGTATGATCTACCAAATGATGTTTATGACGAATATGAAAAGAGACCACACAAGATGAAGAAAAGAAAGAACAACAAAAATGGTGTTGGTTCCAAGAAAATGAAGGTCGATTCCAATGCTACTTCCACAGATAGCCATACTAACCAAAATCCAGTGAGCAATTCAGGATGATTTATATGAACGGCCCAATTAGTTGGTGAATCCATTATTTTCGGAGATTTTCCGCTGAAATGAAGATTAATTCAAGGAGAAATACACCGAGTTACTCCTTACCCCGATCTTACATTTGACGCAAATCCCTGAGTCTACAAAATTGAAATATGTAAAAGGCTTACATCATTTATACATACATGTAGTATTTTATTTATTATGTATATACTGGAAATAAATGAGTTTTGTTATAGATAATTTGTTGTTTAACCTGTTCTGGCGACTTTTGAAAGTAACCGGTTCAGGCCCAGGGGAAATCCGGCCGGAAGATGATAAGTATGGCGCGCAATTTGCAACTTGCAAGTGTATAACGTGGGCCAAGGCTCAATTTCTGAAATAGTGAGACAGTTGTGCAGGGTATTTGACTTTTGACTCTTTTGAGACCTACAGACAACTCCAGTGCAAATGAATTGTCAGAGCTCTGAACTCATTTCAAAGACTCATCTCAACACTTCCCTCCCTGGTCCATTGCCCTTTTTCCTCTTCGTTGCCCCCACAATCAGCTATATTACTTCAAAATGCCTTCCTTTACCTCAAAGCTGCTTGGTATGTGTCATCTGTCTTCTGATCTATTACATCTGGTTCAATTGACCACGTTATCGTCTACAGCAAGCAACCCTTCCCGCTCAATTTGCCCTTGCCAGATACTCAAGTGAACCCTTTATTTTTTTCATATTACAATCAATTACTAACCAACTATACGTTGCTACTCTATTAGGGAAATCATACTCTGAGAAACATAAGTTGAAGATCGGTGGTCACTCCTCAGCTCCCGCAGGTACCACCCAAACCACAACAGATCCAAATACCCCAGTTGATGTGGAAGATATCGATGAGGTCGATAATCAGGGCCAGAACATTTTGATGGGTATCATTTCCCAATTGAGACCTGGTTGTGATTTGTCCAGAATTACTTTACCAACTTTCATCTTGGAGAGAAAGTCCATGTTGGAAAGAATCTCAAATCAATTACAACAACCCGATATTGTTGTGGAGGCTCATAATACTAGAGATGATCCTTTACAAAGATTTGTTTTGGTGGTCAAATGGTATTTGTCATGCTGGCATGTTGCCCCTAAGGCCGTGAAGAAACCATTGAATCCTATCTTAGGCGAGTATTTCACTTGTTACTGGGATTTACCGAACGGGAAACAGGCCTACTATGTGGCTGAGCAAACTTCTCACCACCCTCCAAAATCATCCTATTTCTACATCATGCCAAATGAAAATATCAGAGTGGACGGTATCGTCATTCCCAAATCCAGATTCTTGGGTAATTCCACTGCTGCTGTGATGGATGGTGTCACCAAATTATCTTTTCTGGACTATATTGATCCAGCTACTGGGGAACCAGAATATTATACTTTAACCCAACCAAACATCTACGCTAGAGGTATCTTGTTCGGTTCATTGAAACTTGAAATGGGTGATCACATGGTGATTAAGTGTCCAACAACAGGATACGAAGTTGATATTGAATTCAAGACGAAGGGTCTGATTAGTGGTACGTATGATGCAATTGAGGGTACAATCAAGGAAACCAAGACCGGAAAGGCTTTATATTTGATCACTGGTAAGTGGAACAAACAGATGTACATCAAAGACCTTGCAACAAATGAGGAAACACTGTTCTTTGACTGTGACACTGCGACCCCGTTGAAGCCAAAGGTTAGAGACATTTCTGAACAAGGTGAGTTTGAAAGTAGACGTTTGTGGGAAAAGGTTACCGATGCATTGGCTGAAAGAAATCATGATGTTGCCACCGAAGAAAAATATAAGATTGAAAATTCCCAAAGATTGGTTGCAAAGAAGAGAGAGGCGGATGGCGTTGAATTTTATCCAAAACTTTTCAGAAAGCTGTCTGTTAGTGAATCGGTCAAACATGGTAACGATGTTTTAGAATTTGTCATTTATAAAGATAACATTTTGAACAAAGATATCCATAAGCATGATCCTGAAGCATTGAAAGAGCACATCTTCGAGATTGCACCAATTCTTCCTCACCAAAAGTTCAACCCTAAGTTTGAAATTCCAGCTTTTGAAAAAGTGAAAGAGGAAAAGCATCATCACCATCATTATTCTTCTGAATCCGGAACTGCTGCACCAGAAGCTACCCGAAGTACAGCAGCTCCTACAGCAATTGCAACTAACGGTGATTGATATCGAAACTTACACTATAATTACCTTTATCCATTATTTTCTATTCATGATTGTTTTTGTTGAATATCCATGAAGCTAAAAATAACAAATTTCCATTTCTTTGACTTATACTATTGTTTCATCAGACACGTTGACGTTTTGTTGTTTTTTCTTTCCTTCTGTCCTATTTTAATGCCGCCTTTATATCCTCTTTTACTACATCCGACTCTATATTCTGTTGGGGGTCTTGTTTACCGTCTTTTTTGTCCTTAAATTTTTCTATGGTTTTCTTTTTTCTTGCTCTATGTACCATTTATACTACTACTACTCTCCTATTTGATATTACATTTGTATTTTTTCCATACTCTGTTTCTTTTTTCGTTTTAATTTGCTTTGTCTTCTAATACTATATTGAACCACGCCAGGTCTTCAATTCACCAATACTGAATTACTTATACAACTATAGTTAAATCGTCTAATAATCTTTTGAAAATTGAAACAAGATTGAATTTTTCCTGGAGTAAAAGATCACTGGAAAGATCAACGATGCCACCATCACTGCCTACCAGCTGAGCCGTCTTAGTATCAATCTTGGCATTATTGGAATTTTCAAACACGACCACTTGTTCTTTGAAAAAGGCAAATATTTCAAAGCCATCCTTATCATGATCATCATGAAAATCAGGCCGTGTTGAGACAAAAGTAAACACATACCAAGCTGAATAAGATGCCACTTGAGAACCGACAAGCAATTTTCTCAAATCTTCATACAAAGTACTACTGAAATTAACTTCATCGTTGGAAAAACTATTTTTTGAAGCATTGAGCCATCCCGAGACATCATTTTGCTCTTTATGAGACCCGCACAGTCGATTGAATTCATCAATAAAATATTCTTCAGAGTCAACAATCACACATAACTGTAAAAGAACAAGCCACATTGAGTAATCATTCAGTCCGTCTTTTTTCAAATAAGTTAAAATCTTGGTATAGTAGATCCGTAACAGTTCGAATTGTCCAAAATGACGTAAAATTGCAATTAGGAACCGTAAAGTTGACCCAGCGTAATAATTTCTTGGATGTGATTTGACTGAATGAAGTATGATCTCAATACAGTTCACGAATAACTCATTTTTTGCTGTATTTGGTGATTGCTCATATACCAATGATAAGTTTTTGATCAGTTTAACTATTCTCTTTTTGAAGTAAAGCCATAAACTTGATGATTTGTTGGTTTTCGCTATCGTTGACGTCAAATACCCCGACAATATCTCAAAATGACGGTATAATATGTCTTGCTGTTCTGATATCGTGACATTCAAATACAATTTGGCTAATATGGACTCATTTAGCTTGAGTGCTCTGTGATCTTCTGGTGTGATTAACAAAATACCTAATGTCGCTCTGTATAGAGTCGTTGGGTCACTGTTAATAGAGTTTCTGCTGGAAGGTTGAAAACCATCGGTATTGGAAATGTAATCCTCAATAGCTTTATGACATTCAACAAATATTTTGACCAGTTGTTTCTTGGATATTAGAATATCTAGTGTGCTTGTGTTTGGATCTTGAAAGTTGGGGAACGTTGTTGCCTTGAAAAAGTCAGTTAACGTTGGGTCATCTTCAATTTGGGAGTTTGGTATCAATTGAAGTCTTTTGATTGTTTTTCTTGATAACAGTTCATGTAGTTCAGATGTTAGTTGTAATGCCATCTTTTTTAAATAATTTGATGTGAGCTGTGGTTGGGCTCTCTGGACTTCAAGAAGTTGTTGATATTCCCATCTTCAGCATAAGAAACACGTTCCAAGTTATTGGACCTACAGGCGTAGTCACTACGCCTTGCTGCGCCACTCCCCTATGAATCCTTCGACTTTTTTTATTCAATAAGACGTTGATGGGTTTTCAGACCAAGGTCATCTTCATTCTTCAGCTTGATGTTAAACACTCGATCAGGCTAACTTGACACATTCTATCATATCAATCATACAATGGATTCAGAAGTCATGATGCCTCAAGGTAGGTCCCACTTCACGTACACAACAATTGTTGAGATAATCTTCTCACCACAACCACTATCCAAACTCAATACTAACAACCCTACTTTTACCCATCATGATTTTCAAACTCGGGTATCAAATTCAATATAGAGCAAGCTACCACATTACAAGGAGCAGACGTTGAAAAATGTATGTTGATTTAAATTTACTCATTCCCGCACCCAATCCCCTTTCCTTCCATTTCCACTCTCTGAGGAAACAGCAAAGACTGACCTAACCACCCCAATCTATACCACCAAAACCCATTCAATCAGCAATCGAAGGATACGTTATAATGATAACGAACCTACACGAAGAAACAACAGAAGACGATGTTTTAGACGCACTAGAATACCAGGGTGCCAAAGTGACGAACCTTCATTTGAACTTGGACAAACAAACTGGATATTGTATAGGATATGCTTTGGCTGAATTGGAAAGTTTAGACGAATGTCGGAAAGTTTTGTCCGGTAATGGTAATTGTGATGATAATCAATTGGAGATCATGGGTAATAAAATCAATATCGATTTTGCATTTACTAAATTGCCCGAGAAGAAAATTGGATATCGATTTGGTAGAAACTATGGTCATGCTGCTGGTCGTGCTAGTGGATATGATGATAGAAGTCAAAGTCCAGTAAGATTGTGAGTATATGTTACTTGTTAGCTATGGGTTACCAGTACGTGACACACCGTGCTCTCCTCATATATGATATTTTAAAGAGCCCGGTTGCTGCTCGATCGATCTGATGAACTTTATATTTGTTTTTGGTTGTTTAAACTATGAATATTTTTAATTTTGTTTCTAGTCTCTTATAAAGCTATCTTAAAATCGTAGAAATGAAGTACTGAATTCCATGGTAAGCACTGTTGAGTAATATAGGTTCAGCGGTTCCGAAGAGCTTGGAAGAAAAAAAAATTAATCAAACACAACGACTAACAGTCAGTAAAACTTAACACGACAGTAAAAGAAACTCAGACAAACAGATAAACAAACATAAAAATAAAAATAAAGATAAAGATAAAAAAAAGTTAAGAAAAGGGAAACAGGACAAACGCTAGACGAAGAACAACAGGAGATTTAAAAAAAGTTATTTATATAAGCAGCAGCACAGAAACAACAACAGTAAATAGAAAACAATCTAAACAAAAGATGACAAGCAGGGGGTAATAAGAATAAAATAAGATAGCACCTTAATAATAAACATAACTTTCTAATTATCAATCTTCGAGTTCAGAAGGTTTCAACAAACCACCAACCAGTTTAGCCTTATCCTTAGCCAATTTTTGCTTCTCGATCAACTCTTGTTCTTTTTCATCAGCATACAAATAATCAGTTGGATCACCACCGAATTCTTTAATTTGAACAAGGAAATCTCTTAGCGTTCCTTTGAATTTATTAGGTTGGTTGTAAGATCTGAATAACGCTTGAACAAAACTTTCAATCTGTTGCGGCTGTAAATGAGGGAAAGCATTCAATAACATCTTAGACATGAAGGATATTAAGAAATCATTGTTGGATGTACCTTCAGGAGCATCACCTGGTCTATAAATCGTACCAGAGAGTCTGTTTTCAATCAAGAGTTCAAGCAACTTGGCCAACAATTGTGATTGAAGTCTGAAACCAGCCTTATGATCTGAGTCAGTCAACACACTGAACAAATCACGCAAAATAGAAAAGTAATAGTTTTGGTAGAATCCAATGGCAAATTGATGATTTGGACCCAATCCTTCAATGTTTGACAAAAGCTCGATACATAACGTTAAACCGGTTGTTTCAACATCTCTGTTATGGTGCTTGAATGCCCAAAGGATAGCATCAATGAACAACTTGAAAGCTTCAGGTGGGAATTGAACCAACGCATTGAAACCCTTCAAGTCAATTTCTCTTAACAACTTGTAAAACTCAACTCTGTGTTCTGGGTATAGTGTGAACTCTTGATTAATCATATTCAATGTGACTTCAAACACGGCTGCCAAGATTTGCACAACTTGTTCGGGAATCAATTCACCAACTTTATCAACCAAAGTAGCCAAACAATTCAAAACTTCAGCATCTCTTGCATCTGGAACATTTTGGTTATAGTCTTGTAAAACAGCAGAGAGCAAATTAGGCACCAAATCTCTCACGATCTCTTCTTTGTTGTCTGCTTTAGATATGTACGTTTCTATCAATATCAAGATTTCTTTCTTGATTGTTCTCCATCCTCTCACTTTTGGTGTCTTTGTAGCAATTTCACCTTCTGCGGCAACAGCATTGGAAATCATACCACTCACTGCGGTATACAAAGAAAGCATATCAACGTAGATAAGTCCCAATTGACTGTAGAAACCAGGTCCCATAGGACCACAAACAGCAACATTGGTCTTGATGATATTGGCCACGATTCTGACGATCTCAGGATTGGACAACAGTTGACTGTCTTCACCAGCTTGTTGAACCACAGTTCTCCATGCAATGTTAGGCAAGCTCATCAAGTCACTCACTAGTCTATTTCTAATTTGTGTAGAGTTCTGAGATGAGATAATGATAGCACAAGCTTCGTAGAAAGTATGAACTTGTTGAGGTTGTAAGTCGGATGTGGTTTCTTGTATATTTCTAATGATTTCATCGATAAATGGTTCAGTTTCACCTGATTGTTGCACAACGAAATGTCTCTTACACTTCTGAGTAATCTTGATAAATGTATCACAAGCCATATCTTGAACACCTTCATGGGTTTCATGCATGAACTCAAACAACTTGTTGACAACGGTCTTAAGGAACTTCCAATGGGCTTTCAAAAATCTTGGGTATTGACCCACAATATACATGATGTTAGAGGCAACGACAGCCTTGTTACCCTTACCTCTTTTCATTTCAGTCAAAGATAACAAATCCTTAATAACTGTAACCAAAAATCTCTTTTCTCTTTCTTCATCCATGGAACCAGAAATAGAACCAATTGCCCAACACAAAGTGTTGATGTTGTGCCAAGACCATTCTGAACCATCTATTTGACTAGCCAATTTGGCAGACATGATGGCTTCAGTATCATTAATATCCAAATGGGTAAGGTAAACCAAAACTTCTCTCATGGACTTGTAAAGCTGGATAGTATCAGATTCTTTAACGAATTCTCTGACAATTTCACCTTCATCGTTTTCCACAACCAACACTTCTTCTGGTCTAACCATGTTTTCAATCATCACGACTCTTAACTTGGATAAAATATCAGTGTAAATATCCTTTCTCAAATTGTACTTCTTCAAAACTTCAGGGTTCATTGCCCCACCTCTTGAGCCCATTTGTAATTGCATCAATGGTGATCCTTGTAATGGCAATGTTTGAATCTCTTGGTATAATCCACTAACCAATCTGAACCAGTAGTCTAAACAAGTCTTGAACAATTCTCTTTCTTCTATTCTGGACAAACCAACCAAATATTTATGAGCATCCAACAACAAAGGCAACAACTCCCGGGATTGTTCAACAGGTGCCAAATGGTTAGTTAAAAACGTAGACAAGAACATAGCCAAATCTTGCAAAAACTCTTGATCTGAAGAATTGGCAAACTTATAAGTTTTCTTTAAATCTAGATCCAATGGAATAACATTTTCAATGTTTTGCACAGCCACACCAAACATTTGAATAAAAGTTGCATCATATTGAGGAGCAACCAATTGAGATATTTCAGTTAAACATTTGATAGTGACACTTCTGAATTCTTCAATAGGTAAGAATTTACCAGCTAAGAAGTCCAACAACGTTGTTTCAAAGATATAACCATATGGAATCCATGGGATATACCTCAATAGTGCTTGTAAGGTGGCGATAATCAATGAAGGTTTGGTGGCCTTGTCCAACACTTGGAAACAGAGCTGGAAAATAGCAGTGAATTCATTAACCATTCTATCTTTCAATGACTTGGCTTTAGCTTGTGTCATTTGTTCAGCTGAAAAATCAAAGATTTCTTCAGCCAACAATTTCAAAATACTCATATTGTTCTCACAGATATTAAAATCCGAATGGGAAGAAGCACACAATTCCGGAATGAAATTTGGCCAATTAGCAGGCCAATCTTGTTTGATGACTTCCACCAAAGTCAAATTCAACTTGCTAATCAATGCTCTCTCTGAAGTAAATTGGGATTCATCTTGACACATGGCGATAATCATATTGGCTAAGAAATTTCTGATACCTAATCTTTGATCTTGCGGCAACAATTTCCATTTTGTTTTGATCAAGTTGTCTAACACAGACAAGGCAATGTACTTACTCTGTGGATTTGAGGATGTGGTCAAGATTACATCTGCTCTTGTCCATGCTTCGGGATGATCTTGGAACGATGTTAAGATCTTTTGAGCTTTGGCTTGATCTTCACCGGACCCTTTGTAAAATGTGTCCACTACCGAATCCAGCACAGTGATGTTTAAAGGCTCACTGAAGTTTAAAATCGACTCCATGTTTTGATCCCTTTGGTGTCTAGATGTATATGTGTTTGATGTTAAATGGTACTGTGTCTGAATGGGACTGAATTAATTTTCGTTTGTTTTGCGTTTGTGCTGTGTTTGTAATTTTTTTTTCTTTGGATTTCGTTGGCAACTAAAAAACAACAGGATCTTTGAGTTTCAAAAATATAAGCTAAACTTGTTCCGTGATGGGTTATGTCAGCAATTGAAGATATAAAGTATGATTGGAGACACGATGTGGTAGGTATTGAAGGGAAATCAAAGGGAGAAGGAACAGGGAGATGGAATGATCGATGTGCTAGGAGGGGGCAATTATCAAGATAGATGGTTTGTTGTTGGGTGAACCGTGTGCTCTGTGCTCTCCCATAGAAAACAGGGAATCTGCATCCTTTTGGAGAGCCCAGGCCTGAGACTCTGAGAGCAAGATTTCGGTGGAGCTGCACAGCCACGATTTGTTGTGAATTCACGTGGCGTGTGTCCTTTTCGTAATGCTCATTCCGGCCACTTGATTGGTCACGCCACGCGCTCTGTGGTTTCAGTCTTGTCTTCGATTTCATTACTGATAGGCCATTGATTTCTACTGATTTCTACTGATTTCTTACGTCCTAATAGTTACATGTATTCTTTCAAATCTTGTGTACAAAAAATGCTAAAATGCCAAAGGTGAAAAGGGAAAAATTAAATTAATTACCTATATATCAAACAACTGGTTTGATTTTTCAGCGCGTCTTTCATGGAAATCTTTCTTTAAATCCTGAGGATCTCTAACTCTATTAATTTCAACATCCATTGAATCAACTCTATCTTTCTCCAATTTCAGCTGATTTTTGAATTCCTCACCTGATTGTTTATTCAAAACACCCAAATCCAAACACCATCTGCCCAGCTTTCCCTTTTGAAAATCAGCCAACACTTGCAAAGCACACCCATTATAATCCGGTTTCCTCTGACCGTCTCTTGTCTTAGCATATCTTCTCGTCTTCTTAGCTAACCCACCCAACAACTCCAAGATATCATTCGTCGGACTACCCAAATACTGTCTGTATGGCTTCCCTGTAGGATCACGCAAGTTCATCACATAGAGCAAGTAATCACAAGCAATAACCGGATCAACATTGCTTAACGACACCGTACCGATCAAAGACAAACTCAACATCGTCTTGATGTCGTTCACCTGAGGTAATAACACACCAGGAGTATCATATAACAAGATCTCTGGTTCTTCAGATATCCTGATAATCTCAGAGGTCTTCCTAGTCACACCAGCATGATTACCAACACGAGCAACACTCTTCTTGGTCCTTAGGCTTTTACCTAACCCTTTTCTTCTCAAATTGTTAACCAACGTAGACTTACCAACATTAGGCATACCGACAACCATCAATCTCAAACCCAAGGGTGGAGGAGGATACATATTGTAAAACGTATCACGTAAAGTCTTCAACAATCTTTCGACATCCTTTGGAGACCGACAATCCACAAATTGCCAGCTTTCATTCAGTGGTTTATGCCATTTATTCAACAACCGGGAACCTAAAGTAGACATGTCTTTCTTCGAATATAACACTAGTTTCTGCTTATCTTTGAAAACCCTGTTAAGTAGCACATTTGTCGTTGATATTGGAGATCGGGCATCTCGCAGTTCTAATACTAGGTCTATCTGTGGTGCCAATTGTCCCATTTTCGTAAGTGCTTTGGATTGATGGCCTTTGAAATCGGCTAAGTTCACTCTGTAGTCTGGGAATTCCGTTCTTGGTTGGAACTTGAATTTGGGCGTAGGTTTTACCACTTGTTTCACTGTTTGTTTGACCGCTTGTTTGGCATCTTGAAGTAGCATTTTGGTAATGTACATGATATGTGTGATTTGAATCAGGTGTTGGGTATAGATGATGATTATCCGATGGTTTTGCCAGTTAAAGTCGATAAATAGAACTGGGGAAATTTTCATTTGCGAGGTTCAAGCTTCGATAACAAAAACTTTTTTTTCTTAACCAGCACACTACAAAGTTGATCATAGACTCTATAGATCAACAACCTGACCAAAAGCCAACCCTTGACAAAGATCAAAATCACGAGAAATACAAAAATACACACCACAGAATGCCATTAATTCTCTTAGTTGGGTTTCCATCCTCCGGGAAAACCACATGGGCGAAGAAAATAGTGAAAGCATTTGAAGACAAAACCTCAACATTAGAACCCAACACACCAGGTTCAAACATGAAAGTGATCTACCACAACGATGAATCACTAGGAATAACACACTCAATGTACAAAGAATCCGTGACCGAGAAATCCGCAAGAGGAACACAGATCTCAGCAGTCAAGAGAGACATCTCAAGAAACAACATTGTCATCCTGGACTCATTAAATTACATCAAGGGTTTCAGATATCAATTAAACTGTGAGTCTAAAGCATTAAGTACACCATATTGTGTCGTGCAAGTGGTCACTCCATCTGAGATATGTTTTGATTGGAACTCTAAAAGAGAAGGTGATGATAAATGGGACGAGTCATTGTTACGAGCCCTAATTATGAGATTTGAAGAACCGGATGGACAAAACCGTTGGGATTCACCCTTGATTCCTATCGGATACGATGATAAAGAATTACCATTTAACACGATTTGGGAAGCTATAGTTTTGAAGAAAGGACCCAAGCCGAATCATGCTACTGTGATGAAACCTGCCGTGGGGACAAATTTCTTACAGGAGTTGGATAAAAATACTACGATGGTGGTTAATGATATTGTGCAGTATCAGAACTTGGGCAATCCTGTTGGTGGTGAAGTGTTGGTTAGAAATGTTAAGGGAGATGGAGAACAATATCGCGTGATGATGCCTGCTCATAGCGTTTCCATTGCACAGTTACAACGTATGAGAAGAACATATGTAAGTTTGAATAGAATGAGAAATGTTGAGAGTGGGAGAATTGTTCCTTTGTTTATAGAGTATTTGAATCATGCTTTTGAGCATGAATCGTGAGTTGTGAAAATGAATCATGAGGAATAGACAGTTTTTCAATAGCTGTATCGATAATCTTGGTCATAAAATAGTAGTACTATGTAGTAAATGTAGCACCACGGGTGGCACTAGTGTCACCAGTGTCGCCAGTAACAGTAGCACAGCCTTGAAATGACACTTCAGATCATCCTGAAGGCTGATTCCTGATCCTTAAGCTTAAGAGCGATTGCGGTCCGTGAATTTGGTGAATTTGGAAATTGGGAGTGGAGTGTCAGATTCTCAGATTCTCAGATTCTCATGTGAGGAAGGGATCGCTTCAACAAAATTGCAAATCAGTCTGCAGACTGTGAGTGAGGACAGCCAGGCACCAAATCCAAATTCAAACAAACGAACAACTATCCACTGACAACTACAACTTGCCCTGTTCCTGTTCCCTTTCCCTTTCCCTTTCCCATTCTTACTCCTCTTTCACAAATACATACTACAACTTCATATTTTTGTTTGCTCATACAGCACACAAGTTACAGCACACATCCTACAGCTTATTCACTAAGTTTCAACGCCTCGATACATACAAGTTGAACTTCGAACTTTGATCTTTCTAAGAGCTTGTTCAGCCATATTCCATTGCCATCCGCAGCTCTGTGCTTGTCACTTACCAGTGTCCCCTTCTCCCATAAGCAGTGTTTAAACCTCTGACAACCACTTTATCACTGCTGTCAATCACATAACATCAATTGCATTACCCTCTTTTCTTCGTCATTTGTCTTTGCTGATCTTGAAAATTTGCATCTCCCTCCCTAACTTACCTTCTCCCCTCTTTCTCCTTTTCTAATGATCCCAACCCAAAATATCAACAACAAAGATATAGCAAATCAGGGAAAAAGCAATACTTATAACTTCATTACAAACAACAATAATTTAACTCAATACAACCACAACAACAGAAATTCCCCATTGGGCTCTCCATCTCTCAATAGAAGTAGAATCCCAAACCTCATTCCAACTCAACCTCCAACTCAACAAAAAAGGCACAACTCTCAATCTTACGTATTGAACGCTTCAACAAAGAGGGGTGCTATTTTTCAAAACTTGAATTCAAATTCAAACGGAAGTTCACCAAATCATACCAATAATTTACTCACTTCCACGTTGACTCCAAATATACAGATCACTTCGGGAAATCCCTCTACTGCGACTTTGGCGAACCTTTCAACAACAGCATCATCTCAACAACAACAACAACAACAATTAGTCAACAACAAAAAACTCAACATAACCGGTTTGACTCCAACATCTGCATCTCAAGCCCGTCAAAAGGCTACTAAAACACCAACACCGTCAATTCCCGCATTGGAAGTTCCTGCTTCCCCTAGATCAAGAGCCATTGCTAAAGTGTACGAAACAGATATGAGCGTAGAAGGCTCGAGTGAACTGAATGACGTACCACATTCCAGAGGCGCCAATACCGTCGACAACCATCCAAATTCAAATTCACCTGAATCCATCTCTGACCCTAAACAACAACAGTCACAACAACAGCAACAACGAGGTATACAGAGAAGGCAAAGTACAGAAACGGTGGTGTCCCAACCTCCTCCTCAACAGCCACAGCAACAACAATCAGCTCAGAGAGCTATAACTGAAGAAGAACAGATATTGGCTTCCAATTTACAAGAAACATATAAGGCCATCTTAAAACTGGAGCTTGAAACTCAACAAGGTTGTGCTGAAGTCAACCAAAAACTAGCAGAAAACGATCTTGGTGTGGAAGTTACTCCTCAACTTTGGGTGGTCTACAAAAACGTTGTTCAATTGCTTGATCACTACTATGATTTCCTCTTGTATGCTCTCTCTCCAAGTTCTGTTAGAGCAGGTAAACCACTAGTTAACAATTATAGAATTCTAAGGAGAATGTGGGTGTATGGTATCGTTTCGTTTTTGGAAGTGTTGAAAAATGTCGCCACAATAGTTGTTGAGCCTGAAATCTGTGCTTGTTTCATAGCCTATGCGTTTAACATAATCAGTTGTCTCACTGATTCCCAACTTGGTGTTGAAGGTTGGTGGGCTGAGAAATTAGGTGACTTGTCAAGAATGGCCATTGCACTATATCCTGCCAGATACATGGACTGGAAATTATCTTCCATTTATTGGTATCAAACTGCAATGAAAACCCAGTTCGGTCACGGAAAAATCTACTATCATGTTTGTACCGTTGAAAGTGACAATTTAGAAGCATTGATGAACATTGGGAAAGGTGTCTCTTGTAGAGACCCATTTGTGCCAAGTGCCACATATCTTCGGATGATTGTTGACAATTGTTGTTCCCAGAGAAACATTCTGAACACAATAGAAATGGCAATGATTGATTTTGTCAAGATCCACAAGATTTTATTGATGCCTAATTATAACTCAGCTCCAGAAATGGTGAACCTGGTTTCCCATTACGCCACCCATTTTGGAATGGATAGCTCCAACATGGATTTTTTCCAAATGAGATTTGATAGAGGTTCCAATCTGCCTGTTGCCCGAGTTGCATTCTGGTTTCAAAAAGGTCCAAATTTTGCACTTTGTAATATCGCACATATGATTGGGTTCGGTGATAGTAGAAACCCATTTGCTAAGTTGTTTGATTTACCGGAAGCTTTGAAGGAGAGAAAGGATAAGAAAGACAAGAGAAGAAAATCCAAATCTCTAGCAAGTAACGATGGCTCCAAAACAACCACTGAACCTGAAGCGTTGTATAACTCAACTGCTTCTGATCAAGATGAAACTTCATGGTTTTTGTTGCTTGATTTCATCAATAAAGGTGTCTTGGAATTGGCCATGAGAATGTTGAAACAGTATATCAGTGGTCCTTTACAAACATCAACTCCTCATGTTATCGTCTGGTTATATTTCATTTCTGCAGTTGGTGAATCAGTCAATAAGTATCGTAAGGCCAAACCTCTTTTCACATATTTGATGGCTAGATATATCCCATGGATGAAGCTCATACCTTATCTGAATGACATCCTCTGCATAGTGAGATCTTCATCAGATATGAGAAAACAATTGAAAGAACATCTTACAAGAGCACAAAACAGCAACAACGAAAAGGAAACCCTCACGTATTTTGCTGAAAATGAGACTCTTTGGGAAGTGTGGAAATGTTGGGGTTCACTTTGGTTTGACTCCATTGCATTAAAACAAGATTATAACTCTGTGTTCGATACAGGTATCAAAGCCGACATCTTCGATTTACCAACCGCTGGTCCCCGTTATAACGCAGATGAAGATCCAGCAAGATACGTCAGAATCTTGTTGCTTGCCACATACATCTCTGAGAACTTCCCTGATTTCGGTCTTGTTAGATCCAACAATATTTTCAAATACAAACTAGATGAATCCATTTCAGCGCTGGAATCAAGTAATGCCAGTGCTGCTTATTTCTCGCAGGATCAACGTTTCAATGGTCTTTTCGAAAAACCAACTCCAATGTTAACAATCACTGAGTTTGTTCCTGAAGTTCTTGATTTGAACAACTGGTGTTCTGGAAATGATGCTCCTGAGTTGCCTACTTGGGACTATAACTCATATCCATTCATGACTGATTTCATCAACAACCATTATCCTATCCCTATGGGTGCCACGGGAGTCCAAGGCCAAGAAAACTCGAACTATGATGAGAATGAAGGTGACGCAGACTTCGAAGATGACGACGATGATTCAGTGGATGACGGTACAACGGCACAAGACCAGCAGTATGATCCTGAATCAATGAAGATCCCTGGTGATTTGGGTAATAAGATGGATACATCATTGACTTACATTTCATTAGACACAAACACTTGGTTGAAACATTGTGGTCGGATATTCAAATGTGTTAGAGCCGATATATTCAGATTGGCTATCCCATTAGCTGTTTTCCAAGAGTTAAGATCATTAAGAAGATCAACTGACGCATCTATCTCTGACTCCGCCACCCGTGCCGTGATCATTGTGAGACAACTATATAATGAAAAGGATATCTTGCCGGTGAGAGCCGATGGTACGAAAGCTTCCTCACTAAGTGAAACTACAGAGTTTGAACAGAATCAAAGCTGGAGAACAAACACAGATGAGATTATCATGAAGGGAATCAAGTTGAATGATGATATTGGGAAGTCGTTGTTGTTAGGAAACAATTTCAGAATCAATAAGAACGGTAAGCTGATGAATCGGTTGGAAGCTAGTGCATTCAAGTATAATATCTTGGTTACTGATGATAGAAATATGGGGTTGCGTTCGAAGAGTATGGGACTGACCAATTTCCCTGCTAGTTGGTTGTTCGATAAGATTAAGAAGTTGTCTCAGGGTAGATGTTGTGATTAGTTTTTTCTTACTTTTTTGTTATTGTTGCTTTTTCTTCTAATCTTGAATTATAGTTGATTTTCGATTACCTTTTCAATTCGCTTTCTCTTGTTTTCCTTACTTGAATCTCTCTCCATCAGATTTTTTTTGTTATAATTATACTTTTGTTTTTTTGTCGTTGTTACTGCTGTTGTCTACATCGTGTGAGCTAGTTCGTGTCATCTGAGGTCTCTTGTGCTATCTTAGTTGCTGTACTTCTAATTTCTATATATACTATACAAATTGTCATATATCCTTTGTTTTTTTTTCTATTCATTTTTTTTTCTTTGCACCCACATTACCTGTTTTTTTTGTTTTAGTTATTCTTATTATAGCTCTATTTTACTCCTGTCATTCATTTTGTTTATTTCTGATCATTAATTCAATTGCCTTATCCAAAGTTCTCAGCCTGGCCTGCCCAATATATATTGCTCTCGTTTTTCTTTTTTTCCTAAATTTCTATGGCTCGATCTAGAATTTACAAAACTCGTGGAAACGCTTTGCTTCAGTTTATGTGCAATCAAACATATATATATTTCACTTCACAATACAATACAATTTACCATATTTGAAGACACGGTCTGTATCGGTATACGCGTACTCGACTTGAAATGGCAATCTGTGATTGGTCAATCCTGCGAAGCACAGCCTTGAACCGCAAAATTTTTGGAAGGCAATTTTCTCAAAGTGTCATCATCATATAAGCACAAAACGAATGTCGAATAATAAAGAATGAAACGAATATATGATGTGGGGTGTAATCAGGTCCAAGTTTCCAAATAGGTATCAAATATAGTATCCCAATGATGAATAGCGGTATAGAATCGAGAATTAAAATGAATATAGTCGAATCCAAATTCGCCTATCTCCATGCAGGCCGGGGTACTTTAAACTTACTATACGGATCTGGTTAATTTTTGATGGCAACCGATAAGCAAAACAGCTCGCTACCTTCCTAAGTTGGCAGGTCGCACACACTTTCCAATATTTTTCAATGTTTCTCCGACTCTTGATAAATATCTGTCGTTTGCCCGATTATCAGGAATTTACTGTTTTCTACAATTTACACAGCTGGTTCTTGAATAGCACACGCTTATCTTATCTTTCTTATATTCGGCCAGCTGTTGGCGTTCAAACTTCATATAAATACTTGCGTTTATGTTCATGGAATCACAATCTTCAAACTTCAGCAATATGATGTTCTCGGAAAGCTGACCATCACAACTACAGTTCTGCACAAATACTAAATTACGACATATCCCAACCAACTCCTACACAATGACCATCGCGATTCAAACAAACTCACCATATCCTGTTCCACTCAGAAAGAACGGTTTAATTGAATCATATAAAGAAAACAGCCCAAAACATGTCATCCCACAAAAAACCCTTGACTTAGAAGTTGCTGCTCTTCTCAAAAGAATTGAGACAATACCAGGTTTTGATCCACATGTTAAGTTTGATCCTAAAAAACATATTATTTTCAAAGAAGAATACCTTTCTCCGGAAGTCACCAAACAATTCACACTCAAAGACTTGAAGATCACAAAGACTCATGTTCCACCATTGTCTGATTTCGGTGCTGCTTTCCCATTCCCTTTGATATCTAAAGAAGCTGTCAACATCATGCTATGGGAAGGTTTACAACCACATGTTCTTGAAAAATGGGCTAGGTTACCAAACTTGGCTACTGGTGCAAACAGATTGGATTTCCATATTGGTGGTCATGCTAGAGCCGAGGCTCCTTTCTCTTGGGCTTTCTTCAACTGCCCTGAATTGTCTGAAATTGTTTCTAAGTTTTGTGGTTTTAAAGCTAGACCTCTATACAATTCTGAAGTTTGTCATTTCAATGTTTCTTTAGCTACCCAGGATCCTGAGATTGCTGACACATATCCTAAGACTAAAGAAGAGATTGATGCTATCTTGGCCAAGCAAGATGCTGGTGATGGTGATGCCATTCCGTCCTCATTAGGTTTACACTACGACTCCTCAAGCTTGGCACTAGTCATCATGATGGACCTTCCAAAAGAGGCTGTTGGTGGTCAAACCACAATTGTCACAGGTGATGAAAAGACAAGACGTGTTCCAGAACCAACTATCGGAAGTGCTACTTTGATCCAAGGCCGCGTCTTGAAACACTTGGCTTCGAAACCAGTTACAAACCACAACAGAATCACTTGTGTTGCCGGTATGGCCATTGCTCCTCCTATTTTGGACAACACTGCTTTGACTTCTGTCAAACCTTCTGTTTTGAGTAGAGCTAGACACGACACATTTTATTCGGATTGGACCACTTACAGATTCGAGAATTTGGAATTGAGATTGAGGTATTTGAGAGAGAAGTTGGTTAAGAGATATGAAAACAGTGAGAAGTTCAATCAGGAAGAGGTTATTGGTTGGTGTACTGAGATGGAGGAGTATTTGCATAAGACTTGGGATGAGATGGAGGCCGTGCATAATCCTCCTTATCCTTCGAAGCATTTCAGTACTCCTTATCATGAATATTAAGTTTTTAGTGATTTGATGCCTGAAATATTGTCTTGTTTGGTGCTGGACTTCCTTTCAAGCTTGTTCCCTTTTGAGTTTATTGCATTTTGCTGGAACTTACTTTGCTTTGGTTTTCTATCTTTTTTTTCTTCATCTATCATTATTTTTTGACTTTTTTATACGCTCATGATAATTTTATTTTAATATATTATTCTCCACTAAACTAAAGGATCGACCAAATTAAAATTTAATCTTCAGAACTAGCGCATAAGAGGTCGTGACGCCGGATTATGATTTGTGTCTCACACGACCATAACCTTCAAAAATTCATGAATATGAGGTAAAATCTTGGTTAGCTTCTCTTCCTGAACAGCTCGTAATCATATACATGATTCTCCAACTGCTATACATCTTCCGATTACCAAATTTGTCAAATATTATACAAGGATATCTGTGCTCTCGCTTGTGCTTAAACTATACAATCCCATCGTGAAAGAGGGAAGTCACCATCATAGCATGTAGCGCTTGTCGGTTTGGAGCTCCAGATTAACGTCAATTCATCTAACTATATCAGAAAAAATCAGGCCACAAAATGTTTGAAGATCGAGACATACTATATTTTGAACAAAATCCCGCCAAGTGAGTCATTATTCTTAGAAATGTTTGGTGTATATGCTATTGATTGATGTTCAATTTTATCTATTTCACCGATGCACAACTACTCGACACACAGCCAATACACAACATGCAAACCTTAAAGTCAACTTGTATTCTGAAAGAAATCAAACAATTCCAAAAAGCAGTAAGCCGATATCTCCATCTTGTTTGTCTATAGATGACAACCCAAGCGGTTTAACTGTGTATGTACTATGTTGTGTTGCACCATCTGTGTTTAGGTGATTTTTGGCATAGAGGCGATGGCTTCTTCCCGGGTGTTTTGTGCAGGCTCAAACTCCAGCATTATTACCAGTATAAGCTGATCTATCGTAGGATGAAAAGAAACATCTATTAGGTTCTAGCAAAGATCGTGCCATGCAAGTGGTTTCAGTCGACTCCTCAAGTGTATTCCAGTTTGACAATATTAATAAAAACTTGAATTTTGAGAACCGCTTGTGAGGCGTGATAAGGACTCCCATTTTAAATTTTGGGTTTATCTTTTCCAAAAACTGCGCACCCGCCAAGTTCCAATCACCAGTCACCAGCACATACGGGCATCCTTCTGAAAATGCCTTCAGTGTAGTTGATCATATGTCTTTTGTATACTAGATTTGATCCTACAGATGGTGAACATAAATACTTGCCTTCACCCACCTTTTATTCCAATGCATGATTCCCCATCTGAAATATATCAATCATCAATCATCAATCACCAGTATCGCATCAGCACTTCAAAAAGCCCCACTCGATGGCAGTTGCAGTTCAAACAAGTTCTCCATATCCAAAGGTTCTCAAAGAGAACGGTTTGATAGAAACATACAAAGACAACAACCCAAACCATGTTATCCCTCAAAAAACAGTAGACCTTGAAATTGCAGCACTTCGTAAGAAAATTGAATCCACTCCAGGTTTTGATCCACATGTTAAGTTTGATCCTAAAAAGCACATTGTTTTCAAAGAAGAATACTGGTCTCCTAAAGTTACCCCACAATATACTTTGGATGATTTGAAGATCACTAAGACTCACATCCCATCATTATCTAACTTTGGTGCTGCTTTCCCATTCCCTTTGATATCTAAAGAAGCTGTTAATATTATGCTATGGGAAGGTTTACAACCTCATGTTTTGGAAAAGTGGGGTAGATTACCAAACTTGGCTACTGGTGCTAACAGATTGGACTTTCACATTGGTGGTCATGCCAAAGATGAAGCTCCTTTCTCCTGGGCTTTCTTTCAATCTCCTGAATTACTTGAAATTGTTTCCAAGTTCTGTGGTTTCAAAGCTAGACCTCTATATAACTCTGAAGTTTGTCATTTTAACGTTTCTTTGGCCACTGAAGACCCTGAAATTGTGGCTAAGTATCCTAAGACCAAAAAAGAGATTGATACTATCTTGGCCAAACAAGATGCTGGTGACGGAGACGATATTCCATCTACATTAGGTTTGCACTATGACTCATCCAGTTTAGCTTTAGTTATCATGATGGACCTTCCAAAAGAGGCTGTTGGTGGTCAAACCACAATTGTCACAGGTGATGAAAAGACAAGACGTGTTCCAGAACCAACTATCGGAAGTGCTACTTTGATCCAAGGCCGCGTCTTGAAACACTTGGCTTCGAAACCAGTTACAAACCACAACAGAATCACATGTATTGCCGGTATGGCCATTGCTCCTCCTATCTTGGATAACACTGCTTTGACTTCAGTTAAGCCTTCTGTGTTGCCATGTATGAGACACGAACAATTTTACACTGATTGGTCCACCTACAGATTCGAAAACTTGGAGTTGCGTTTGAAGCACCTGAGAGAGAAGTTGGTTAAGAGATATGAAAACGGTGAGAAGTTCAATCAGGAAGAGGTTATTGGTTGGTGTACTGAGATGGAGGAGTATTTGCATAAGACTTGGGATGAGATGGAGGCCGTGCATAATCCTCCTTATCCTTCGAAGCATTTCAGTACTCCTTATCATGAATATTGAGTCTTTGGAGATTTGATGTGGATTAATCTTGATTGGTGCTGGCCATTTCTTTTCAAGTTCCCTTCTAAGTTTATTGCTGAAACTAATATACAATTTTCGCTGGCTCTTTTTCCTTTTCTCTTTTAACTCTATTTATATTTCTCGCTTTCTCTATACTATGCCTGTTCCTGCGTTTCTAATATATTATTCTCCATTTCATTAATGTCCCGACATCGAATCTGTATTGCTTATATACACGGCCGAGCAATGTTGTGTTTGTGTTTCACACGACTCCAACCCTTCAAAAACTCAATTTATGAGTCAGTGGATAAGACATATGCATACCCAACCGCAAATGAAACCCAGATAATTATCATCATCAGAGTTTATTATTGTGACGTTTTTTTTGCCCACATTGTCACTTCTATTATTGATTGAGATTTCAAACATGGTTTACTTCCAATATCATCAATGTGAGTTCTGCTCAGGTTCTACACAATTTTTAACAAAACATCAAATAACTTCCCCATTCTATCAAATTTTCAAGCCAACTCCAGAATATCTTCAACTTAATCACAACAGCTGTTTCCAGAGTTAAGGGTGTATACCCACACACTTGATTGTACAGTTCGTCACCGTTACTAAACGATCTACTATGAGAAAGATGCCATTGTCAAAAAAATGATCTTTGGATCAATCAGTGCCAAAGTCTTACATCATTCTGAATTGAAGAAGTGTGTAAGTAATGGATTAGCTGTTTTGTTAAGAAAGTTAGATGCACATACTCAAAGAAATCCATTTTATGGACACTAGGCAGTTTCGCATACACAAAGTCGAAGCTGATATTAAGAGTGAAAAAATTCAAGAATCCGGAAGGCAAATTCAGGTCTAAATTCCCCAATAAGCTTTCATTTTTACATCATCATACTGTTATATGATGAAAGGACGATGTTGTATTTCAAGCAGATCAAGTGGAATTTTGTCAACTTTAAAAAAGTTTTGTTTCAACCCGTTAAGATATGGAAAAGTTTTATTGAGCCAGCAAAGTCAGGCTGAATTAAAGAGAAAAGCAGATGATTCCTCCGGAAGTGATCTGAAAAGACCTAATGTGTAGCTGTAAATTGTCAAGAATCAAGATATATCGATACTTTTATTGACATACATTTATTAATTTTATAAAGCCTATAATTCAAATTGCTATTAATTTAACGTACAGTTAGTGGTAGAGAATTTCAAATTTATAAATCACAGAATCAATTTAATAAATATACATATCCAGATTGATTTTAATGGCATGTATGATGAAAAATTTGATGATTGATAATGAAGTCGGGCCATTAATGACTAAAGGACGGACTATATAAAAGAAAGAATGGGAGAGAAAGAGGAGAGAAAAGAGAAGAGAAAAAAATAATGACAATAATAACAAAACAGGAACAAGAAACGAGAAATGGGAAATGGGAAAACAAAAAAATGTGGTGGAAGTAACTGTGAAAATTGGAATTAGAATTGGGTTGAGAAAAATGAGAAAACGAGAAAAGCTGGGACAGTTGGTAGCGGGGACAAAAATATGGCCGTAATGATTATATTGTGATGGGATGAGTAAGAGGTAAGATTGAATGTTGATTGACGGAAAATGGATCAGGAACATAATTTGAGCTAATGAGTGTGAGTGTAGAATTGAAAACCTATGATGATAAAGTATAGTAGACTGTAGTAGTAGTCGAGAGAAGCCAATTCACCAATTTGACAACAAAACTTTAAATGCAGGAATGACAAAATATAAAAACTGGAGAAGAAAATAAAAAAAAATGGAAAATTCAAACAAAAAAAATGTAAAATGATAGTGTAGTGTAAAAAAAATGTAAAAAGTGAAAGTCATGTAAAAGAAAAAGAAAATGGGATAGATCAAAAAAGCAGACCACAAAACAAGCAAAACAAAACTTTAATAATGAAAGAAGACTCTTAACAAGTTGAAACCCAATATTTCAACTCAAACGATTGAATATCAATTTGAAAACCAGCAAAACGAGCAAAACAACAAGAAAAATGGGGTGGATGGATGTGGAATGATAAGGCTAAAATGAGGAAAGTAAGAAGCACAATGACCCCGGCATGGGATAATTCAAAACAAAGCAAATTGCGATGAATGTAGATACAGAGCAATACACTGACAAAGGTTCATAATTCATCAACTCGTCAATTCAGAACTTGATGACCCAAGGCATAAATGAACCTAACCGACTCACAGGTGACTCAAAAGTTGAAATTCACAATTCGATCAGGCTCATAATTCATCATCATCCAAATCGGCCTCCATATCACAAACAGCCTTACAGTTCGGACAAACGAACTGAGGATAACTTCTAACAATCAACGGCCGAATACACTTATAATGCCAAGAATGAGAACAACTACTGACAAACACGGCCTGACAAGGTTTAATAGCACCAAGACAAATAACACAGCTCATAATATCCTCATTTTTTGCAGTCAAAGTCAATTGTTTCAACTTCTCATGTGTCTCTTTACTAAATTTAGCACCTTTCCGACGCCACGATGCATTCAACTCAACCTTCACCTTCACACAACGGTATATCTCCTCTGATCCACCACGGTAATCCATTCCCAGCTGGATAATGTCGCTTTCGACAAGCCCAAACTTAGCACTCTCCATGTTCGCAGGAGAGAGTCTCACATGGTTCAAGAAAGTTCCACTTGATGATTTAACGTCCTGGATATGCCATGTTCCATCTTCATTGACACTAAGTTCGGCGTGTTGTCTGGAGACAACTTTACTCTTGAAAACAACGGCTGCTGATGATCCTTGCGGGGCTGAAGCTGCGTTCTTGCAACGCTCAGTGTATCGGCCAACGGGGATAACCATACCTGGTTTGATCTTTCTGATTAATGGGCCAAAAAACATGAACGGGCCGTTGCTTGAGTGGTCAATGTATGGAGTGAGTCGTATTGAGAAGTACCCGTCGTCGTCGGCCTTGTTGTTGTGTTGTGGGTGTTCGTACTCGTGATCATGATCATGGTCATGGTCGTGGTCGTGGTCGTGGTCGTGGTCGTGGTCGTGGTCGTGTGTACTGATGCTGTTTGTGTCGGATTGAGTTATTGGTGTGTTTGTCGTGCCTGTTGGTGTTCCTGTTGAGCTGGCCGCGTTGGATGTTGCCAGAAGTCTGTTGGCCACTTGAGGGTCTATTGGATTAGGCAAATGGTTGTGGTTGTTGCTGTTATTGCTGTTATCATTCTCATTGGTACGGATACTGATACTGTTTCTGGAACCAGTTCCAGTAGATGCAGTCCTATAATTCTCTTCATCATCAACAAGATCAACATCCAGCATATTACTTCCACGTCTACTTGATCTAGCAGGACTATCAATCTCCATTAAATCTGAATCTGAATTACTCACCGACTCAGCACTATCAATTTCATTACCGTCTTCCATGATATGGCTATCGTCTAAAATAATCGGGCTTTCTTCTGTCCCCACACCACCATTAACACTAGCGGACGTATGTAGGTCGTTTGCACTGTTGCCGTCTTCAAGTGCAAGTGCGTTTCCAAATCGATCTGTAAGACAAGCATTAGCGTTTTCTAAATTACTGTTGCTGCTATTGGAATTAGGATGACTGTGAAATGTTCTTAGTTGGTGAGTTTGTCTGACATCACCGTTTGATAGACGTTGACGTTGTAACTGAGGGTCTAGTGAAATAGGATGGTTAGGAGGTTCGAAATCTGATTCACATTCTTCAGCTTGAGAAGTCAAAGGAGTTGAAGTTCCCATTATATCGTTTGAGTTGATGATTCCATTCAGGTTTGCCACTGTTGGACTATTGGCCATATTCAAGTTGTACGCCTGCGTGTTGAACCTGTTGTGAGGGTTGTTATTATTGGACTCTAGAGAAGAGGTGGATCTTTGACCATGTCCTGAAGAAGCAGCAGAACGAGAGCTATGGAAGGAACCACCTAAGTTGGTCATGGAATTATTGCTGTTTGAGTTGGAATTTGGGTTGCTGTTACTGACGGTGGATGAGGAATGTGAAGGCAGGTTATTGTTGCTGGGTGCTCTAGAGATGGTTCCTCTCACTGTATGAACAAAATTAGAAAAGACGTTTGACACTGAAGATTTTCTACGAACGTGATGTTGCTGTTGTTGTTGCTGTTGTAAAAATTGTGGTGAGGTTGTTGAACCAAATGAATTTGAAGATGCGGATCTTGAGTTGATGGTGAAGTTGTGATGCTGGTTATTGTTGGTGTTGTGATCGGCGATAGAGACAGAGCGTAGTGAAGCAGAACCAGCTAGAGGCATAGTTTTAGTTGTAGTGTAGTGTAATAGTGTATTCCGGTGTGTGGTGTGTTTGTTGAAGTGACAGGGGATGGATCCAGTTTTGAGAGTAGGAAGAGTTGACAGAAGGAGTCAAAAGCTGGAACTCGAATGGCTGATGACAGATAACAAGTGGCAAGCGGAGGTCGATGGTAAGCTTGTAACAGCAGTAACTATGTTTGTTCTCTATTGTAAGTGTTGTAAGAGTTGTGATGCTGATCGGTTGATCAGTTGAACAGTTGAAACAAAATGAGAAAGTCAAGTCAAGGGAAAAGGCAAGGCCGTACACTGTACACTGTAGCAGTACTATCTCTAAGACTCTATATGTAGTAGATTATCCCCTCTGTAACTCTGTCACACTGAAATACTACGTACGGGACTGACAATTGTGTAAGGAAATTTGAAAGCGTCGAGTCGAAGCGATTAAAATTTACAATTCTCCAATTTGAGATTTATGTCCCACGGCCACACGCACAGTATACTGCCTTCTCGATTTCGATTCATTTTTGATCCAGCTACCCTAGAACCTATCAGCATTGCAGGGTGTTGAATGCATCGAATCATCGAATCATGGATCACTGGTCAAATCCATAAATACACAAAGGATCACAGGCAACAAGGCAGGTTTGTAATCTATAATCTATTACAATCCTCCTTCAAAGTTCAATCACTGTCAACTGGCCGTCTCAAAAATACAACCCCTGCAAGACTCAAGTTCCAACTTCCAACTTTGCTCAACCAAATTTGACACATTCCTAAAACAGTCAAACTGCAGGGATTCAAACTTCACGGTGCACGGGTTTGTAATTCCCCCTCAAATTTCAGTGGCCAATTTTCAATTTTTGTGATTATAGTTGTTGCCCCGTCTGTTTCTGTGTCCTTTTTTCTTTATAAGTACATCTTGAAGTCTCTGTGTGTTGTGTATTGGTTTTAATAAGTGTCTTTATATATATAATCTGTCTTTTGAGGCAACATCAACTCATTTTGGGGAACTTGGAGCTGAAAAAACACGTCCAGACTGCACTTTTCATAGGCCTGCACACATAAACAGTACGCGTGCGCGGACAAAGGCCATAGAAAACAGTGGAGGTGCAAAAGGCAACTTCACAACTTCAAATCTGACTTTCCCTTTTTGATCCTTTTCTTTTTTCTTCATTCAGAAACAATCCCTTCAAACATCAAATAATTTCACTCCAAAAGCTTTATCTGGTATGTTTGAACAGCATTTCACTCATGGTTCCCACCTTTCTGCGAAGTTCTTGATACTAACTATCTTTCTCCCCTCACATCTGCGGTAAATGAATGACAGCCATATCCATATCATGATTGATTAGAATCACTCCCAAGTCCTTATTTATTGGTTAGGTCCATTAAGCTGAGTCTTACATAACAGATGAAGTTATTCAATGTTTATTTCACACACTTATTTAGGTGGTTACTTAAGTAATCCCAAATTTCAATGGCTTCAATGAAGATCCGACGAAGTCGTAATGGTAGGCGTCAGTGTCTCAGTGGCAAATTCAATAGATCTAGAAGTAAGTTGAAGTGGAGGTGGAAGTTGAGAGGTATCAAAATCAGTGACGGAAACCACTTTTATCTCAAAAACAATGGAGTTAAACTTACAACTGGTGAAATGGTTATGTTTGTGAAAGTGGAAGTGAGTATGGTGTCTGTGTCGTTCCAGGTGATGCAACTACATGTGTTCATCAATTCTTTTCAATAATATGTAGTACAATTTATCATTTTTGATTCCAGGTGTATGTTTTTATGATAAGGTGTTATGACTTGTTGGTTCTATACGGGCCAGTTCAATATGTCGATGCTGAAAGGTAAGCACAGGTACTTTATTCTCTAAACAGAACTACACTCATGCTAACCCCCTCGCCTAATATTTTCCCAGTATCACCGGTGCTCTCCGTTGCAGACAAATCCGGATCCAAGTATTTGTTTCTTCTTCAGCTTTTCCACCAGTCTCAACGGTCTTGACAATTGGGATCGTTTATCTACCCCAAACTAAGTAGGGGTTTCAGCAGTACTTCTTGTTTTGTCAAGAGTCTCCTTGGAAAGACGATGTATTGCGTGTACTATGTTGGTTCGACTTGTTCATGATTTCAGCCACATTTTCAGATTCAGTATCTTTGATATCATTTAGATGTTCGAAATCCAAAGTTGTTCCGTTTCTGATGAATTATCCTGTTCTGGAATATCACATACAATGCAATTGAATCACAGGAGTCTGATACCAATAATTCCCAGCACAAAAAGTGCAATAACACCTTGAAGCGCAAGTTAAGTTTTAACGGGGCAAAATCGTTGAAGCCTCCCACTCAATGGCAGTGCAAGCCTTGACACAACTCTAAGCAATTGTAAGTTAACTGCGTCTCCAATTTATATGTTTTCTAATTCTCATTTTGATCTTTTTTTTTCATATGTATCTACTTCAAAATGGATTCAAGTTCTGTGTATGTCAAAGATGAAGTTTTAACAAGTAATATTGGTTAAAAACATAGTTCTCTAAAATTAGTATATATGTATGTTGCTAGCATCAATTCATGATCGATGCAGGCTACCTCACGTAACACGAATTGCTGATCGATCCCTGATTCCCCTCGACAAATATACAACTATATAATTTCTTAGTCTTCAAATTATTACTCCAGCCCACCAACACCTTATAATATATGGCGTTCCAGCTTGTTCAGATACATATTCAACTTAATTTCGGAAATTATATATTGGCTTGCATCGATCTTTCAGGCCGGCAGATCGAGGATGGATAAACATTGTTGACGCGTGCCAAAATTTAAAACAGGCCACCAACCAGTAAGTTGAAAAAAAGCTCTCTGCCAGGGTGAGTTAATCTGAATTCAAATTGAAAAGTAATGTATTAAATAATTCAGATATATACAAAGTCCATCACACGACAATAACATCCTCTCTTTTCATTGTACCCAAAACAGCCAGACAAAACTTCAACTCTTTTTGTTCTTTAGTTACAGGATCCCATTGCTCGAACTGTTTCTGCAACACCAAAAACTGTTCTTCCTCATCAACATGTTTCAACTCACTCAACTCCTGCAAGAAACCTCTCATACACCAAGGTAAATGGTACTGGTTCATATTGAATTCCTTGACATTGATCGTTGACTCTTTGATGGGCTGCTCAAATACCAATTGTGTTGTCTCTAGTGTATTCTTTAATCCTTCCAAATAAACGTTCTCTTCTTGTAACACACGAGAGTGTCCGGCGGTGTTGATTTCACCAGCTAAGAAACTGCTCAACTCAATCAACAACTCATGATCTTCATGGCATAAGTTCTTTGTAATTAATATCAAATTCATCAAGTTTATAAGGAAGTCAGGCTGGTCTGAATCGCCATCGATGTAAACACACCGAAACACATTAGGATGTTTCATCACAACATTCAACGACGAATACAACGGGACAAACTGATCATTCAACGATCCAACAAACGTCAACTTGACGTTCCGACTCACTAACATTCTCAAATGACGTCTCAATTCACAACTTAACTCGGATTCGGGATCTTGGAAATCGAATATCTCCAACAAAATCTCCTTTTCGAAATTAGAAAACCCTTTGATAGGTAACTTGGAATCCAATCCACTGAACGGACCCAGACAAATTCCACTCACGTTAATCAGCCCAATTTTCTCAACCTTTGCCAAATACCCAGCATTGATTAACCTCGAAGTGACATTGATAGCAATGGGCACACCTTGAGAATGAGAAGCAATGATCAAATATTCACACCCACTTATGCTGTCCATCCAGTTCTCAAGTAACTGTAATGCATAACTGGCTCGTTCCAAAACTTTACCGTAGCCTTCCAAAGCTATAGTCTCAATGTCAAGCGGAACGCCATTGAATTCAGACCATCTATGAAGTTGTTTGGCAGCCATTTGTGTGATCTCCTGTGCTGTATGTGTGGACTCGCCTAATACACCTCTTGTGAATTTCACGGGATAAAATCCATGGATTCCAATAACCATGGCTTTCTTCTTCTCTATAACAGAGGGTTCATTTCGTCCACCGCTTACAAACAGGGACCCAATACCACAACTAAACTTTGAACTACTACCTTGGCTTCCTATAATTGACTCACCGTCATCACTCTTCCGTTGAATATCAGTGATGTCATCACCAGCACCACGATTAAACCCAGCACCCAAAGTAGCATTTGGATCGTGATACAAATGAGTCTCTTTCTCTAAAAACCCTTCAAAACATTTCAAAGAAGACAATAAAATCCGACTTTTGGTACGTAACGTCAAATCTCTATAATTGTTGTTCAAATCAGGCAACACCAAAGACGTGCTTACACTAGATCCCAACACAAACGGAGAATCCAATTTTTCAAATTGTGATGAGGGTAATGTGTCTATTGGAACTGGTTTCTTAGCTGTTGTTGATCCAAAGACTGCAATTTGACCACCGTGAGTAAAACTGACACTAGGATTGATATTGGAATTGGAATTCGGATTGAAGCCGGAATTGGTAGGTGTTAGAGGCTGCAGTTCGTAGTGAGTGTAATAAGCCCATGAGCAAGTGGCTTGTGATTGTGGACCTTGATTTGATACTAGATTAAAGGCACGTCTTGCTTCTTCCTCTGTTGAATTGATTGTATCACTATGATTCAATGCTACGCTATTCCAATTACTCCATCTACTCCACCATCCTGTACTATTGTTGGCTTCATTTGTTGGCGCTGCCGCTGAAGCAATAGTTGTTGTTAGGTCATTGTTGTCTTTTGATGTGGTTGTGGTTTCTGTAGTTACATGCCGAGTATCTGTAGTTCCATGCTCCTGTTGTGGTTGTGGTTGTTGCTTAGATGGTTGGTTTTGTCCAATGACAGGTCCAGCGGGATTAACTGATTCAACTGCCTCCGTTGGTACTTGTTGTTGGGCTGGAGTTGACTCTTCCGGTTGTGATTGTTCAACTGACGCCTGTTGTATCAAGACAGGGTCATTTTGTAGCTCGGACTGCTCAACTGGTTCGGCAATCGTTTCCGGAACGGTTGCACTCTCCTGTTGTTGAAACCATCCAAACCAGCTAGGTTTACGTTCAATAACTTTCTGGACATCACTCTGTTTAAACTGCTCTTTGATATTCTGCTCTGCTAGAACTTCATTATTCACTTCTGCTTGACTGTTCTCTTCATTAACAGTTTCCAAGTTAGGTTGCTTATTCGAAGTAATTGGTTCGTTAATTATAGAAACTGATGGCGACAGAGGATCCTGTTCTTCTTCTTTCCTATTACATTTTTGAGCTTCAACTGAATAATGGATACCAGCAGAACTTTGAACTTCTTCTGAATCATTTGTGCCAGCATTGTCTGGGATGATATCTTTGCTTTCTTCAGGTTGTATGTTCTTGGATGCCCAAAAATACGATATTAACCAACTTTGTTGTCGTGGTGGTGAGTTTTTCTCTACTCTATGAGGTTCTTGATTATCATTGTTGTTATCTGAACTTTCAATGGGTGTGCCATCCGTTCTTGTATGGACCCGGCGTAACTCTTCCCGATACTCTTCTAAAGTTAACCCATTATCGTCACTCTCCTTTTGGCTTCCTTCATCGCTTTTAACTTCAGCATCCTTATTTTCATCATCATCATCATTTTCACCTTCCTCCTTTGCCTCGGCAACTGCATTCTCTTTAATTTCCAGAGGCAACTGTTTTGAGGGCGAAATTGCCCTGTTATTATGTGGTAACGAACCAGATGATAATGATCTTGATCGAAATGGGTTTTTCAGTAATGAATGGATTGATACGCTACTTGTACTTTGTGATCTGGGTATACCTCGTGTTGATACTTGGGTTGACTCTGTTTTCTGTTTCTGTTGTTGTACCGTAGTTATAGATTTTTGTTCCATCGGGCTTATCCACTTTTTTATTGACTTCCTAGTTTTTGTGCTTGGTGTTTGTGTAGTAAATGGGTTAGTTTAATATAAGCTGTATTAATTGGGTCATTGAATAATTTGAGAAGTGACTGAATGAGGTTGTTAGTTGTAAAAGGGACGTCTGTTGGTATTGTCATTGTTGTTGGGCCACCATGAATACGACCCATCAAACTGTTGTGTTGTTAGCTGCTGCTCGGATAAGAGAACCCACCGAGAGAGTTCGAACTTCGCTATCAAACACCAAACATAGGCCAACCTGCTTTGAACTCAGAAATGCACAAAACACACAATATCATCACTAATTATATCCACTCAATAACACATTCTCACACAGATGTCCTCGGCAAGTTGGAAGCAGGATCTTCTTAACAACCTGGTACAAAGAGACGAAGCTCAACAGAAAGATGACAGTGTTTATCAATCATGTATGTGCAAATTATAAATGTCCATCTCGGCATAACACTCATTTTACCAAAAGCATCTGTCTTATTTTCAAATCACATATTAGCAGCTAATATATACTAACAGAGTACATAACAGTCAAATACCTCACAACGCAAGTGAGTTCACTCGAATCCAAACTGGACACCCTCCGAAAAGACGATACGAAGGCAGAACTCGAAAAGGCATTCAAACAAATCTCGCAACTCAACGAACAACTGACTTCACAGTTCACAAAACTGGACGCTTACAAAAGACAAGTAACTTCAAAAGATGTTCAACTCTCTAGAATGGAAAAGAATATTAGACTGTTGACTGATGGTTACAAGAAATTACAGGACAAACTTAGCCGATTGCAAGAGGAAACAAAGATGAAAAACCAAAATATTGAAGTTGTCAATGATGATTTGTTGTCTTTGCAAATTGAAAATAATTTGTTGAATAAAAAAGTGGAAGACTTGACTTTGGAAAGAGATAAGTTGATTCAAAGATGGATGAATAAGGTGTCGAGAGATGCTGAAGTTCTTAATGATGCTAATAAAGTGCTGGAATTAAACAGGAAAACAGGAGAGTGAGCTGCTACTCTGAACCATATGCTTCATATACCACTGATGTGTTTTTGACCCTGTATTTTTAGAATATTAATTACCTTTTCAATTGATTGGCGCAATATGGACGAAGCAATACCATCAATCGTCTTGAAGCACGATAATTAAACAGTAACCACGTACGAAACAACATGTTTCTAGGCCATGATAAAGCTGATAGACATTGTACTTCCTTAACTATCATGTTAATCAAAATCCATTAAATGGCTAAACAGGACAGCATGGGAGAGTCAAACGGCATGCATGTGAAATAATTTACTCCGAACAGTACAACCGAATAGGTGGTGTACGGGTGATCTGCTTGTTAATCCCGAGTGCAGGCATCGATGAAAAAAAAAGTTGAAAAGGAAGGATATTTTGCAAAATCCAGGGGAACAGGCCAAAAAGGCTTAAAGATTTGTCCAAAAGTCCAAATACACCCTATATCTCAAGCCACATACATATATCAGAAATTGATGGAAAATGACTGAATCATCGGTGTCTATTGTCACCAAATACTTAAATCAGTCTCAAAGACAAGAAATTTGTCTGAACCTTGTTGACCAAATTGTTTCCAAAAAAGAACAAACTCAAGATGCAACCATTTCTGCTTGTTGTGATTTGATTGATTCCCTTCCTGATTTGAAACCGAAAATTGAATACAAGATTACAAAGTTTTGCTTGGAATTATTGCAAAATGAACAAAACCCACAGAGTGAGACCATTTTGAAATTGTCTGAAAAATTTCACGGCATTCCTCATGCTCTCATCCAATTCATTTCCTTGAAATGTCTCACTTTTTACAACATGAACATCAGATCATTTGGTAGCAATATTAAAGAATTGGTGGATGACAAGTTGGAGCAAAAGAGTACAGAAGAAGACGGTGACATCACACCTGAAGAAGTTTCCAAGTTGTTCCAATTTACAGAATGGCTCTTCATGACCAGAGAACACTGGGCTTCCAGTTTTGAAAACGATTTGATTGACAACGTTTGTGTGCTGTACTTGGCCAATGACAACAAGCGCTTATGTCAACTGGCCCTCAAGATTCTCAGATGGAGAATGGACTATTTCATCAGTGATCCAACTAGAGTAGACTACTTATGGTCTGTCATCTTCAAATTGATGAAATCTCATGTTGACTCCCAACGCTCTGCTGGTTTCACTCTTTGGTTAAGAGTGTTTAACAAATATGGACTTGACAAGTTATACAACGACTCAACTTTCCAGACTCGTTTGAAACATGAGTCTTATTGGTATCACTTGAGAGATGGTTTAATCAGTGGTTCTCATGAGCACAAGAAGTTTGCTTTAACGTTGACACAAATGAGTGTGCGATCAATTTCCATTGATTTGGACTTGCCTATAATTCAATGGGATGTGAAACAGAGAAACCTCTATTTGGAAGGTTGGAAAAGATTCTGCACTTTGTATGAGATTTTGGGCATCGATACCGCTATGAACCAAGCTGAGGCCGCTTCCAATGACATGATCAGAGTTTTATCTCCTTCATCTAACATTCCTGTTCCTTTTGCTTTGACTATTCCATCAGTTGGTTTCAAAGCTTCACAAGAAAGTGTCAGAAAATTTGCCATGAATTTAGTGTTTGCCTTGCCTAAAAAGAGTTTGGGTTTGTTCAAACAAAATTTCAAATTTCTCACAGATGTCTTTTTGCCTTTCACTTTGAATGCATTTCATTTTAACACTACCAAGTTGATGGACAACACTTACAAGTGTGAATTTGGAATTAAGTTGTCAGATTTCGTCCGTAATTGTGTGCTCGGTTTGGATGATAATGAAGACATTTCTACCTTTTCTGAGATGTTGCTTCAGGTTCTAGTTCAGAACAAGTTGGCTTTTGATGCTGCTAGATTTTATGTTGCCTATGGTCTTCTCGAAGGTTTAGAGAAAAAGCATTTGTTAGTCTTGGGTCCAAGTCATATCAAGTTACTATATTCCTTGTTTGAAGGAAAGGCAGAAGGTCATATATTAGATACCGCTATCAGTACCATTAATCTCAAGTTTCTTTTGCACATTGACAATAACAAAGTTGGTCTTTTGAGTTATTTTGAATCATTGAGCTACTTTGTTCAGCAGAAAGGTTACAAGGTATATTATGAAAACGAAGAGTATTTCCTTGAATATTTGAACATGAACTTTGGGTTGCAAGAAGTGGTTCAATTTTTCCAAGCAAACAGCAAGAGACTTGATCAAGAGCAGTTTATTGTGGTCTTATCAAATTTGATCCAAAACAAAGTGCCTATATCCTCTCTTGTCCCATTTGTGTTAAGTTACTCTGAAACCGAACAACTACTCATCAATATTGTCAATTGTGAATTGTCATTTTCTGATTTGTTGCTAGAGCCTTTAATTGTCTCGAGAATTGAAAGAATTATCACAGCTATGACACACGGTTCAAAGGACCTCCCAGAATGTGTTTATTCTGATTCTGCGAAATTGGTCGCTAATGAAGATCTATTCAACGATGATTTCTGGATGAGTTTCGACATCAGAGATTTATTTGAAAGTGTTGTCAATGACTTGAATACAACTAAAGATGAGGTCAAACTCCGTTACTCTATTTCACAATTCCAGTTTATTGCCAACTGTGTTCCAAAGTTAATTTTCAATGAAACATTCTCACATACTATTGATCAGTTGGGTCAAACCCTTCAAACTGCCTTTGCCTCTAAGCCTAGAGGTGGTGATAAGACTTTTTACAAATCAAAGGACCTATTCTATGGTTTAGTTTTATCTATAATTGCTCAACTCTTGAAGATTAATGTTGTCGATTCCAAGATTAGATCTCAAATTTTGGACATTTCAGAATCTGTTCTAACAAAATCTGAGTATCATTGTCACCTTCAAAATGTGAATTTGTTATCTCAATTGATTGAAATTGATGGTTCCAAATTTGGTTCAGATGATGTTTCTGCTGTGGTTAGTATACTAGAAGAAATGTGGGATATGCTTATTGTTGATAGACTAATTTTGAGTCAAAAGCACCTTCACCAAGCCTTCATTAGACTTCTTTTGAATAAAACCCTTTTGAAAATCAGTATCACAGACGGATCAATCAGTGAAAGAATTTTCAAGATTGCAGATGATATTGTTTCCAAATCTTATGGAAGAAAGGCCCTCTTGCCAGTTTTGTTCAAACTTGTGTCAAATTACCAATTGCAAGAAAACTCCGACTTCGAAAAGACCAGATGGTTGGCTAAGTTGTTAGTCAGAGGTGCTTTCTTGTTACAAAACATTATGAATGTTTTCAAGCTCGATATTATTATTGCTGGGATATACGACAAGAGTTTAAATCTTTCTGGTATTCCATTGTACAAACAAGCATATGGCGATCCAGAAGTTAGCTACAAGATTTATATCAATGTGATTACTGCTTCTGTAAAGTCTTCTGCTTTTGCTCTTCAGATTTGGAACTACGTTTTAAATAATGATCAAATTTTTCATTTTTTGAAACCATTGAAGAGAACAGATACTGGTGAACAATGGAAGAGAATACAACTTTTAGTGTTGATGGTCATTTCAATGAAACGTCTTGCGAAGGCTGACTTGATTAGGCTTGTCGCCAAAACCATGGTACCTAAACTTTTCAAAGAGGCATCTCCATTGTGTCGTATGTATATTGAATGGATGATTGCATACACTGTTTACACTTACCCAGAATCCAAAGATGAAATTTTTGTCCAATTTGAGAAGGATATCAAAAAGCAGGCGCCATTGACCCTTACAGCTTTTGAAAGAATATCTGTTTTGATTGCTCACCAACTAACCGAGAATAGTAAAACTGAATTCATTGAAGAGTTTACAACAACCGTATTAATACCCTCTGCCACTTCTAATAGAGCTTTAAACAGACATTTCTCGGTGTCATTGATTTGCTCCATACAAAATATCATTGAAAAGAAAGAGTTGGTTTTGTCAGATGAGTTGACTACAACGCTGAAGAGTATTTTTCAAATTGCTGCTAATGCCGACGGATTTGGCCAATATAGATCAGGTGATGCATTGCTCTGGGACATATCCAAGGATTTCACCCTTGTTGGTCTTAATGGTGGAGTTCTTTTGAAGATTTCCGACAGGGAAATTGATGCCGTTAGAGAGAAAGAGTGGTTGCAGTTTGTCACAGATGAACAAAAACAGTTGTTGAACGTTCCTATTGGAGAAGATGATGAATCTTCTTGGGTTCACACCAAAAGAATTGATGAAGTTAAAGTTGAAACGTTCTATCCAAGTGGTTATCAGGAGAGTATTGGTTCTTCGTTGTTGCAAACTAAGAGTGGTTCTTGGTCTACAGTGATAGAAGTAGATAGTAATACTAGAGCTGCTGCAAACATTAAGAGATCTCCGTTGATTGTGGTCGCCTCTTTGGTGGACAAAGCTCCTAATTTGGGTGGTATTTGCAGACTTTCAGACGTTCTTGGAGCAGGATGGTTGACTTTGAATGATTTAAGTGTGAAGGACTCTATTGAATTCAAGTCTGTGGCTGTCACTGCAGACAGATGGATGCCTATGATGGAGGTTAAGATCGAAGAGATCACAGAGTTTATGAGAATGAAGAAGAAAGAGGGATATACTCTGATCGGTTTGGAACAGACAGATAACTCAGTTGAGTTGAACTCTGATTTAAAGTTCCCTGAAAAGTCTTTAATTTTATTGGGTAAAGAGAAGGAAGGTATTCCTGGTGATTTGTTGGCTGAACTTGATCAGTGTGTTATTATCAAACAAGTTGGTGTTATTAGATCCATGAACATTCAAACTGCCACTGCCGTCATTGTCCATGCTTATTCTTCTCAGCACTGTTAGGTTTAGATTAATATATCTTTCTTTTGTATAGACATTTGCATAAAAAATAGATACCTGAACATAATACACATTACACAGATTAGAATATAGAATCAAAAGTATCCAGATCTTGCTTTGAAATAATATCAAGAGCTTTGACAACTTCTTTACCAACTTTCTTGACGATATCCAACGCTTTAAACATTGTGGCCTGGTAAAATCCCTTTCCATCTGAAGTTGATAGCAAAACAGACTGCACGGGAGGGACAATTTTTCCATCATTGTAACCAACGCATAGACCATTTTCTAGCACTTGTTCTTCTTCGATAGATGGGTCAAGAATCGCATTCTGTCCAACAATTCCCACCACGAATAACAAGGTTGGAGAGTATGTTGAATTCTCAGGTATAAGTAGAGTGGCCAATTCCCAATCGTCGGCAAATGATGGCTCTTCTTCAATTTCCCTATCGTTTGTAGTGGAAGTTAAAAGTGGTAATTTTGTGGATTTCAAAGCAAGATAAACACCCATTGAGGTCAATGATAATAGTGAATATAATGTGTATGAAGAGAAATGGAAATCGGATGGAATCGAAAGCACAACAATATCAATGTATAGCTGGAAATAATATTTGTCTGTAAGTTTCAATGATTTTAAATCAAATCTGTCAATCAAGGACTTAGTTAGCATTGTACCTATGTTTTGTCCCAATGGAGAGTCGTCTCTTTGACCTTGGATTTCAACATCAACGTTGATCAATTCATTAAACTTTTTTGTCCTTATCACTTTTGCCTTAACACTTGTTATGCATTCTAACCCATCAACTGTGTATATTCTTGATGACCCATTGGAGTTAGGTAAAAATGAACAGGATGCCTTTAAAGGTCTGAATTGAGATGGCTTTCTTGAGTCTGTTCTTGTCACATTCTGGGAAGTTAACGAATTGTAAATATATGAGCGTTCTGCGAGAGATAAAACCATTCTAAAGATATGCCTTTTCTATCTGTTTTCTTGTTGTATTATGTAGGTTATGACTTAGAATTGAGGTTTTCTAATTTCTTCCAAGGTCATTTTCTCTTCAAGTCTTTTAAGTTCTTTATTTTGAAAAAAAAATTTGAGAAACCAAAAATTTCGGGTGTTCAAATTCGCAAACACTTAGGAATCATATTGACAACTACTCGTTAGTCGCGATATATCAATGAGCTTGATCCGACAAGATACATGTTCCCGAAAAGTAATATTAAGATGAGTGTCCAGTGACCATGGGATCTACAACCAGGTAGAGAATTACACCATTTACTTCAGTAACTCTCCATGTATGAAACTTATATAATGAGCCAGCTCTGAGTTTTGATAATAAAACTAAACATGGGGGTATTGGGAACCCATTTCACTTGAAGAACCAGATGTACTGGAGTCTGGTTGCTTTTGCAAAAGACATTGTAAGAAAAAGTGCTGATGAACTTATATCTCGGTTCGATTTCATACGACAAGATGGTATCAAATCCATGCTACGATGAGTTACCCGAGACACTATAGTCCTGTATTCGTTAATTATAAATTGAAATTTAACATAAAGCTCTATAAGCCTAACGTATGATACCTATATCGGCGTCTATAATACACAAAAGCAAGCTGTGTCAATTCAGATATGAGTAATAATTAATTTAGAATAGCTAAGTAGAATGAAGACAGAAAACAGAGTGTATATAGAAAAATATAATAGAAAACAGAATTTCAATATGTATGATGAAAAATGAGAAAAATTTTAAAGTAAAAGAACTAAACATGTGCAGCAGCAAAAGATGTGAATCGAATACAGATTGAATCAAGCCAATCCAATTCATCAAGCAATGAGTTAGCACGATACTCAGGTTTCCAGCTGTGAATTATATCATGTGTCTCATCGGAACAACTACCCAGTTGAATCTCTTCGCCTTCAGAATCAACAATAGATGAAGTAGATGCATCATCAAGACCAATGGTCGCATCATATGTCTTATTGGTTTGAACTTTGTGAACCGTAACGATTCGATTATGGTGTTTCAAATCTTGCTTTCTAATTATCGCACATTGATAGGATAATTTATAATTTATAAGTTAAATTTTTTCCAAATCCCAGTAATAACAGAGCTGATTGAATAGTAAAACACAAATTATATTGATATCTGAAAACAAAGAGGGATAGAAAAATGAAATGAAAAAAGAACAGAGCTTATATAATAACAGCTTATTGCTTTATAATTAGAATTGAGAACTAAATAGTATGACTAAGGATAAGATGAAAATGAGAGTTGGAAACAAATTGAAGCAAGCAAATCCATGCATGATACAACAGTGCATTAAAACGATTCTTACGTGCAGCAAGGCTAAGTGTACCAGACGTCTCATCCGAACTAGTACCTAGATGAACTTCACCA